>PIJE02001116.1:78509-166091 GCA_002895965.2 Coryphaenoides rupestris | reverse complement strand
CGACATCCACAGATTTCTCTTTAAACTACGAGAGAGAGAGAAGGGGGGGAGGGAGAGGGGGAGGAGAGAGAGAGAGAGAGTGGAGAGGAGGGAGAGGAGAGGGGAGGGAGAGAGAGAGGAGGAGATGGAGAGAGAGAGAGGGAGGAGAGAGAGAGAGCGAGAGAGAGAGAGAGAGAGAGAGAGAGAGAGAGAGAGAGAGAGAGAGGAGAGAGAGAGGAGAGAGAGGAGGGAGAGGGGGAGAGAGAGGGGGAGAGAGAGAGAGAGAGAGAGAGAGAGAGAGAGAGAGAGAGGAGAGAGGGGGAGAGGAGGGTAGGAGAGAGGAGAGAGGAGAGAGAGAGGGAGGAAAAGGGGGGGGGAGGAAGGGGAGGAGAGAGAGGAGAGAGAAGAGAGAGAGAGAGAGAGGAAGAGAGAGCGAGAGAGGGTGGGAGAGAGAGGAGAGAAAGAGAGAAGAGAGAGAGAGAGAGAGAGAGAGGAGGGAGGAGAGAGGACAGCAGAGAGAGAGACAAGACAGACATTCAGTGGGGGGGGGGGAGGTCGTCCTTATAAAAACCTTTTCATGAGGACACATTTTATTTCGCAGTCAACTTTTGTATATAGCTCCACATTAAAAAAATGTATGAATTATGCACCGACTATGTTAATTGTTCATACATTTATGAGGACACCTAAATTGAATTATAATGAAGCTGTCCTCGTAAACACATGAACACAAAGACATCATCATCATTTGAAAGGATGAACCTGTGTGTTATGCATTGGGAGAACTTGGATATGTACATGTATATGTATATGTATATGTATATGTATATGTATATGTATGTGTGCACATTTTAATGCCAAATCTCTTCTTCTTCTCTATTTATTTCTTTGTCTCCCAGGCTCAGCGGTGTACAACACGTCTCTGACACCTCGTAAGCGTGGACACCCAACAAATGCACTACCAGGTCAAAAGCAACAGCTTGGATTTAGAAGGAATAGAACACATACTGTATAGATCATGACACAGAGGAGCAGAATAAAATTAATAAAATAATATAACATATAGAGTCAAATATCTAGATAGTGTAGCATGGCTGGACGTTAAACTGTTCACGATGTTCCATATATTTACCGTATACGTATATAAGCAATATTCCTAGGAGGGAAAAAAGTCACATTATTTTACAAAAAACTCATTTTAACATTATTTAGACCATCATTATATATATGGACCCATATAATACTGTGATACTTTTACTATGTGGTTAAATGAGGTTTGCATGGAGTATCATACTTAAGAGAACATTATTTTCTTCATGTTTGTTTAAGTATTTATTATGTAAGAGGGTGACAGGGGCCCTCCAGTATATTTGAGTTTTATTGTTTTCAATTGTTTCCAAACTCAACTGGTTTCATGGGTGAACACCGCCCCCTGCTGGCTGTGTGGATAACTGCGACTGCTTCCATTGAAATCCATGCCCTATTTCTCGGTCTTATATTTAGGCAGGCCGATATTTGCAGATGACGTCACGGAGGGGGGCGGGGTTACCACGTACAGCCAAACACATTGATTGATTTGATTGATTAGGCGAAGACCCCACCCACAAGGTGGACGACAGCAACACACGCATCCTGATTGGCTGCCTGGTGGCCATCATCGCCATCCTGTCCGCCATCATCGTCATCATCCTGTGGCGCCAGGTGTGGCAGAAGATGCTGGAAAAGGTATTGCTATGGGCAGTTTCGAGTGGTCATCTACTGTGGCTGGAGTTCGGGTTCGGGTTCTGGTTCAGGTTCAGGTTCTGGATTGTCTGTAGCAAAGCAGCGAGCTCAGGAATCAATGCGACACAAGGCAGTATCACTCGGAATGATTAAAAGTTTATTCAGATACACAGAGCATATATACATTTTGGATGGGAAGAACAGAGGAGCAGACACAACAAATCATCTTGGGAAGCAGACGTGGCAGACGGCCATCCAGGGAGCAGGGACAACAAGGCCTTACATGGAGACCCTTCCGTCCCCACCCCCCAGACAGCCAATCCAGAGAGGCCAGGACACCAGGCCCCACGTGGATATGTAACAGACAGACAGACAGTTAACTTGTGAAGCAGGGATACCACGGCCTCACGTGACCCACATGGAGATGCACCCGTCCCTATCCCCCAGACCGCCAGCCCAGGAAGCAGGGACAGCAAGGTCTCACGTTGAGACGCTCCCGTTCCCACCTGCCAGACAGCCAATCCAGACAAAAGAGGCAACACGTTCCCATGTTAGACGACAACAACACTCGACGGCAACAACACCAGCGAGTGCATCTCAGAGGCCTCCCAGGGCCAACAAATAAGAGTGAAGCTCACTAGTCACGTAGGCCACACGGCAAAGTGTGGAAAGTTACTGGCCCACAATATTAATACATCCACAACTCCCAACAGGTATCGGTCCAATTAACATCCAATTAACATAATCAAATGTCCCATCTGGTAGATCAATAAAGTAATCAGAAATAATCAGAAATCAGAAACAGCTTTACTGCCTTAGTTTTTCCAAACAAGGAATGTGCTTCTGTGAAATTGGTGCATAACATTGAACAACAGAGAGTAATAATTCCCCAAAAATTAAATTAAAAAAAAGCATACAAATTTATAACAAATAAGCAATAAAAAGGTACAATTTAAAGATGTGTGTATTTTGTCCTTTCTCTTTAATGCTCAATGTTTTGCACCAATTTCACAAAAGCACACTTGCAATAACTGCATTCTGACTCTGAATTGAATTGAATTGAATTGAATTGAATTGAATTGCATTGCATTGAATTCCATTGCATTTATTTTAGAATGAGTTACATTACATTACATTCAAGTAAATGCAGCCTGACAACTCACCAACCATCCGTCCACAAGATCGATGGTTATGTGCAGGACAGGACAGGTGCAGCATGATGGGGTCATGACATTGTGAATCAAAAAGGCGCATTTGGATATTAATAAATGAATAAATAATGCATATATGTGGCGCGTAAACAACACCCCGGGTGGGTGGTGCTTCTGTCCAGACGGGCTGGTGTGGTACAGCGCCCCCGAAGGCCACCTGATGATTTACCGAGGGCTGGACGTCTACCTCAACGACTCCGTTTACGACGGCATCACCTCAGACAGGTCTGGTTCTGTGTGTGTGTGTGTGTCATGGTAATTGTAAGAGGCTTTGGAAATGTTGACGGGCAGCGAGAGTTGTGGGTTCAATTCCCGGAGTCTGCAGGAAGGGAGAAAGAAAATCTCTTTGGATAAAAGCATCTGCTAAAAGTACCTGAACAGTAACAATATTATTTTTACACGTTATATTAGCGTTTAACCCCAATGACTCCCACCCCCCATGGACACCACTGCGTTACATTAACATCTTTTCTTTTCTGTAAATTGCACCTTTTTATTGCTTATTTTTTATGTTAAGTTACTCTCTGTTTTATGTTCAATGTTTGCAAAATTGCACAAAAGCAAATTCCTTGTTTGCAGAAACTAAGGCACTAACGCTGATTCTGATGTCCCAAACCCCCCCCCATCCCCCACCCACCGGGGTCCCAGACTGACCAAGGGCCTGGGCCTCCTGACGGACGGGACCTGGGGTCTGGACGACTTCCTCCACAGCCCCATCTACGGGATGTGGCCCGGCTACGACTACCTGGGCTGGAACAACAAGAGTTTCCCCCGCGGCTACGTGGAGATGGTGTTCAACTTCGACCACGTCAGAAACTTCACCTCCATGAAGGTCAGAGTATGTGTGTGTGCACGTGTGTGTGTGTGTGTGTGCACATGTGTGTGTGTGTGTGTTTGTGTGTGTGTGTGTGTGTGTGTGTGTGTGTGTGTGTGTTTCACATTAGGACCCAGGAAGACGATATCATTGTGTCCGTAGAACCAGACCTCAGAAAACTTCTGAGACTTAACAATAATGGACCATTAGTTAAACATTAATTAACATTACTTCATGCCTTAATAAGCATTATTATATAGTATATATTGTTAGGTTTATCCCCAACCCTATCAAATAATATATAAATGAATACCTTAGTTAACATGAAAACCATTAGTTAAGTATTACCATGTGCTAGACCATTAGGTAACGGTTAATTAACTGTTAGTTACTACTTATTACTGCATTAACTCATGTTAATTAATGGTTCATTCATGTACCCTGATGGTAAAGCGCTACCAGTTAAAACTAATGCTGTTTAAGAAACTCTGCTCTCTCTAGAGGTTAGGGGTGAACCTATCCCAGCCGAAACGTCATGGAGGCATCCTTGATTACCTGACCGATAATGAGGACGATAATGAGGAATTGGATGAGAGCGTGAGCGCTGAAAATAACTCGCTAAAGTAAACGCCAGCAACGGAACAACAATAAGACGCGTGCGGTCGGGAGGCGGTGAGCTGTGTGTCTCGGGGCAGGCCTGTACTTAGGTCTGTCATGGTGGCGGTTTGGAAGGCCTCTCATTAGCGGATGCACAGAGCGGAGGTCGGGCGAGGTGAGATCCACCAAGAGAGGAGTTGAGGGTTTGCATTCTCTGCCGATGGAAAGAGTAAAAGTAATTGCAAATGAATATGCGACTGCAAAGCCACTGACTGCGCTGCGAGGGGCTGAGGAAGAGAGAAACGTTTACAGTTGTTGACTAAGCGAGACGCTTTTGTCCCAAGTGATGAGTGAGTGAGCGCAGTGGAAAGCAAACACGTTCATGTTGTTGGAGCCACTCGGAGTACAACGAGTCTGCAGAAACGCAAGGACTTTGAGCTCATGTTCATCTGTTCATGCTCATTCCTGCTGGGTCTCCGCAGGACCGCTCTGTTTGTTTGGGTCACATCTTCACCGTGACTCACTTGCTTGTCCACAGCTCAAGGTCTCATTCATTGGTTTGTCGTTTCAGTATTTATTCGTTTGATATATTCGCTGTGACTTATCTCTTCGACTCCAGGCGTCTTTATTTGTTATTTATGTTTGTATTTATCTATTTATTTGATTCATATATTCACTGTGACCAGTCATTTCTATGACTCCAAGCCTGTTCTCTAGCTTTTTTCGTCTATCTATAACGATCATGACTCCGACTGGTCCATATATAATCTATAACCATGACTCCTCCTGCTCTATATATAATCTATAACCATGACTCCTCCTGCTCTATATATAATCTAGTTCTGTGACTCCTCCTGGTCTATATGTAATCTACTTCTGTGACTCCTCCTGGTCTATATATAATCTAGTTCTGTGACTCCTCCTGGTCTATATGTAATCTACTTCTGTGACTCCTCCTGGTCTATATATAATCTATGACTATGACTCCTCCTGGTCTTTATGTAATCTACTTCTGTGACTCCTCCTGGTCTATATATAATCTATGACTATGACTCATCCTGGTATATATATAATCTATAACCATGACTCCTCCTGGTTTATATATAAACTATAACCATGACTCCTGGTCTATATATATTCTAGTTCTGTGACTCATCCTGGTATATATATAATCTATAACCATGACTCCTCCTGGTTTATATATAAACTATAACCATGACTCCTGGTCTATATATATTCTAGTTCTGTGACTCATCCTGGTCTATATATAATCTATAACCATGACTCCTGGTCCATATATAATCTAGTTCTGTGACTCCTCCTGGTCTATATGTAATCTACTTCTGTGACTCCTCCTGGTCTATATGTAATCTACTTCTGTGACTCCTCCTGGTCTATATATAATCTATAAATGACTGGTTCTATATATTAGAATCTGTGACATGTCATCCTGGTCTATATGTATATGTATATGTATATGTATGTGTGCACATTTTAATGCCAAATCTCTTCTTCTTCTCTATTTATTTCTTTGTCTCCCAGGCTCAGCGGTGTACAACACGTCTCTGACACCTCGTAAGCGTGGACACCCAACAAATGCACTACCAGGTCAAAGGCAACAGCTTGGATTTAGAAGGAATAGAACACATACTGTATAGATCATGACACAGAGGAGCAGAATAAAATTAATAAAATAATATAACATATAGAGTCAAATATCTAGATAGTGTAGCATGGCTGGACGTTAAACTGTTCACGATGTTCCATATATTTACCGTATACGTATATAAGCAATATTCCTAGGAGGGAAAAAAGTCACATTATTTTACAAAAAACTCATTTTAACATTATTTAGACCATCATTATATATATGGACCCATATAATACTGTGATACTTTTACTGTGTGGTTAAATGAGGTTTGCATGGAGTATCATGCTTAAGAGAACATTCTTTTCTTCATGTTTGTTTCAGTATTTATTATGTAAGAGGGTGACAGGGGCCCTCCAGTATATTGAGTTTTATTGTTTTCAATTGTTTCCAAACTCAACTGGTTTCATGGGTGAACACCGCCCCCTGCTGGCTGTGTGGATAACTACGACTGCTTCCATTGAAATCCATGCCCTATTTCTCGGTCTTATATTTAGGCAGGCCGATATTTGCAGATGACGTCACGGAGGGGGGCGGGGTTACCACGTACAGCCAAACACATTGATTGATTTGATTGATTAGGCGAAGACCCCACCCACAAGGTGGACGACAGCAACACACGCATCCTGATTGGCTGCCTGGTGGCCATCATCGCCATCCTGTCCGCCATCATCGTCATCATCCTGTGGCGCCAGGTGTGGCAGAAGATGCTGGAAAAGGTATTGCTATGGGCAGTTTCGAGTGGTCATCTACTGTGGCTGGAGTTCGGGTTCGGGTTCTGGTTCAGGTTCAGGTTCTGGATTGTCTGTAGCAAAGCAGCGAGCTCGGGAATCAATGTGACACAAGGCAGTATCACTCGGAATGATTCAAAGTTTATTCAGATACATAGAGCATATATACATTTTGGGATTGGAAGAACAGAGGAGCAGACACAACAAATCATCTTGGGAAGCAGATGTGGAGACGCACCCCCTCCCCCTCTCAGACGGCCATTCAGGGAGCAGGGACAACAAGGCCTTACATGGAGACCCTTCCGTCCCCACCCCCCAGACAGCCAATCCAGAGAGGCCAGGACACCAGGCCCCACGTGGATATGTAACAGACAGACAGACAGTTAACTTGTGAAGCAGGGATACCACGGCCTCACGTGACCCACATAGAGATGCACCCGTCCCTATGCCACAGACCGCCAGCCCAGGAAGCAGGGACAGCAAGGTCTCACGTTGAGACGCTCCCGTTCCCACCTTCCAGACAGCCAGTCCAGACAAAAGAGGCAACACCTTCCCACGTTCGACAACAACAACACTCGACGACAACAACACCAGCGAGTGCATCTCAGAGGCCTCCCAGGGCCAACAGATAAGAGTGAAGCTAACTAGTCACGTAGGCCACACGGCAAAGTGTGGAAAGTTACTGGCCCACAATATTAATACATCCACAACTCCCAACAGGTATCGGTCCAATTAACATCCAATTAACATAATCAAATGTCCCATCTGGTAGATCAATAAAGTAATCAGAAATAATCAGAAATCAGAAACAGCTTTACTGCCTTAGTTTTTCCAAACAAGGAATGTGCTTCTGTGAAATTGGTGCATAACATTGAACAACAGAGAGTAATAATTCCCCAAAAATTAAATTAAAAAAAAGCATACAAATTTATAACAAATAAGCAATAAAAAGGTACAATTTAAAGATGTGTGTATTTTGTCCTTTCTCTTTAATGCTCAATGTTTTGCACCAATTTCACAAAAGCACATTCCTTGTTTGTAAAACTATGGTAATAAAGCTGATTCTGATTCTGATTCTGATTCTGATGTCCGTCTAGGCGTCGCGGCGCCTGCTTGACGACGAGCTGACGGCCCGCCTGGCCGTGCAGACGCAGGCCTTCTCCTTCCTGCGCTCCTCATCCTCCTCTTCCACCTCCTCCTCCACCTCCTCCAGCGAGGAGGAGGAGGAGGGCGAGAGGGCGAGGGCGGGGCAGGGGGAGGGCGAGGGGGGAGGCTCCAGCGGCAGCTCCACCTACGAGAGGATCTTCCCGCTGAGCGCAGACTACCAGGAGCCCTCCCGGCTGATCCGCAAGCTGCCCGAGTTTGCCCAGTCCACCGAAAACCTCCGTAAGGGTACTGGAGTGGGGGGGGGGGTTGGGGGTAACCATGGTGATGAGAGGATGGGGCTGGCATGTGTGTGTGTGTGTGTGTTTGTATGGATGTTAGTATATGTGTTTAGAGGAGTCTTTTATGTGGGTCCATTTGTCCATGTGTGTGCGTGTGAATATATATGTGTGTGTGTGTGTGTGTGTGTGTGTGTCTGTGTTTCTGTGTGTGTGTGTGTGTGTGTATCTACATGTATGTGTATGTGTGTGCACCTATAGATGTATTTCCATTTGTCTGACCCTTACAGCGGGGAGCCGTAGCTCCAGGCTGCTCCTCCAGGGTCCGGACGGGGCCCCCCACTACGCGGAGGCCGACATCATCAGCCTGCAGGGAGGCCCCGGCAGCGCCTCCTCCTGCCCCTCCCTCACCGCCTCCTTCAGCCTCCTGGCCGGCAGGGAGGTGACCGTCAGAGAGTTCCCCCGGGAGAGGCTCTGCTTCCGGGAGAAACTGGGAGAGGGACAGTTTGGAGAGGTACCACAGCCTGGACCAACCACGCCACCATGTTGGTCTGAGATAGGAGAGGAGAGGAGAGAGAGGAGAGAGGAGAGAGGAGAGAGAGAGCGAGAGAGAGAGACAGACAGACAGACAGTGAGAGACAGACAGACAGAGACAGACAGTGAAAGACAGACAGACAGACAGTGAGAGAGACAGAGACAGACAGACAGAAGTGAGAGAGACAGACAGACAGGACGAAGAGACAGACAGACAGAGAAGAGAGAGACAGACAGACAGTGAGAGAGACAGACAGATGCACAGACAGACAGACAGTGAGAGAGACAGACAGATGCACAGTGAGAGAGACAGTGAGAGAGAGGTATTAGCTTGATCAAACCATTCCACTCCGCTCATCAAGTTGTTTCACAAATGACACGATAGTTGTTCACCCACGTTAAGAAATAGGCTAGCATTTGTATTTAGAACTGTGAATCACAGATTTATTATATTAAGCACGAGCCACTGTTCATCCCAAGTGATGATGGGGTGAACAGTGGCTTAGATAATGGCGGTGGGGACTTTTACTTTGAAACAGGTGCACCTGTGCGAGGCGGAGGGGATGCAGGACTTCCTGGAGGAGGAGGCGTCCGCAGAGCGGGGAGGGGAGGGGGAGGGGGAGAGGCCTCCTCTGCTGGTGGCCGTCAAGACCCTGCGTGAGGACGCTAACAAGAACGCAAGGTTCGGACATACTGTTGTTCAGAACATTATCATTACCCTCGTTTATCAGAAATCAGAGTCAGAGTCAGAATCAGGTTTATTGCCAAGGAGTTCACAGACAAGGAATGTGCTTTTGTGGATTGAACATTAAACAGAAAGTAATTATATGGAAATTAAAAAAATTGTGGTTGAAAATTTGAATAAAATATGTATAACAACATATTCAAAGGTGCAATTTAAAGATGTGTGTTAATGTGGTTAAAACGTTAATATAATGTGTATAAGTGTTAATATTCAAGTGTTTTGAAATTCTTCTGATAAGGCGAAGGTTATATACGTACTACAAAAATGCATTAGATTAATAATGTTACAGTTATAGTATATTATTTTCAAATGATGATGATGTCTTTCTGTTCATGTGTTTACGAGGACAGCTTCATTATAATTCAATTTAGGTGTCCTCATAAATTTATGAACAATTAACATAGTCGGTGCATAATTCATAATTTTTTTTAATGTGGAGCTATATACAAAAGTTGACTGCGAAATAAAATGTGTCCTCATGAAAAGGTTTTTATAAGGACGACCTCCCCCCCCCCCACTGAGATGTCTGTGACTTGGTCCTCTCTCTCCCTCGCTCGCTCTGCCTCCCTCTCTCTCTACGTCTCTCTCTCTCTCTTTCTCTTTCACTCTCCCTCCATCTCTCCCACCCTCTCTCGCTCTCTCTCTCTCTCTCTCTCTCTCTCTCTCTCTCTCTCCTCTCTCTCTCTCTCTCTCTCTCTCTCTCTCTCTCTCTCTCTCTCTCTCCCTCTCCCTCTCCCCCTCCCTCTCTCTCTCTCTCTCTCTCTCTCTCTCTCTCCTCCCTCACCTCTCTCTCTCTCTCTCTCTCTCTCTCTCTCTCCTCTCTCTCCCCTCTCTCTCTCTCTCTCTCTCTCTCTCTCTCTCTCTCTCTCTCTCTCGCTCTCTCTCTCTCCCTCCCCCTCTCTTTCTATCTCTCTCCTCCCTCCCTCCATCCCCCCTCCCTCTCTCTCTCCTCTCTCCTCCCCCCCTCCTCCCTCCTCCCCTCCACCTCGCTGATTAGCATCCAAAGGTCACCAAAGTGTAAGCGACACTTGATGGTGATGGCGGTGCGGCCCCCCAGGGGCACGGTGACGAAGCGAGCCCCCTGGCTGACGCGGTCGGCGGGGGGCTTGAAGGAGACCGGGTCCGCCTCCCATTCGCCCCGGGACCTGAAGAAGCAGCTGGCCTGCCGGAAGAGCTTCACCCCGCGGCTGAACATGTTGCTGCAGCGGACCTGCAGAGTCACGGTCAGAGTTAGTATATAGACCAGGAGGAGTCACAGAAGTAGATTACATATAGACCAGGAGGAGTCACAGAACTAGATTATATATGGACCAGGAGTCATGGTTATAGATTATATATAGACCAGGATGAGTCACAGAACTAGAATATATATAGACCAGGAGTCATGGTTATAGTTTATATATAAACCAGGAGGAGTCATGGTTATAGATTATATATATACCAGGATGAGTCATAGTCATAGATTATATATAGACCAGGAGGAGTCACAGAAGTAGATTACATATAGACCAGGAGGAGTCACAGAACTAGATTATATATAGACCAGGAGGAGTCACAGAAGTAGATTATATATAGAGCAGGAGGAGTCATGGTTATAGATTATATATAGAGCAGGAGGAGTCATGGTTATAGATTATATATGGACCAGTCGGAGTCATGATCGTTAAGCTAGAGAACAGGCTTGGAGTCATAGAAATGACTGGTCACAGTGAATATATGAATCAAATAAATAGATAAATACAAACATAAATAACAAATAAAGACGCCTGGAGTCGAAGAGATAAGTCACAGCGAATATATCAAACGAATAAATACTGAAACGACAAACCAATGAATGAGACCTTGAGCTGTGGACAAGCAAGTGAGTCACGGTGAAGATGTGACCCAAACAAACAGAGCGGTCCTGCGGAGACCCAGCAGGAATGAGCATGAACAGATGAACATGAGCTCAAAGTCCTCGCGTTCCTGCAGACTCGTTGTACTCCGAGTGGCTCCAACAACATGAATGTGTTATCATTTGAAAGGATGAACCTGTGTGTTATGCATTGGGAGAACTTGGATATGTACATGTATATGTATATGTATATGTATATGTATATGTATATGTATGTGTGCACATTTTAATGCCAAATCTCTTCTTCTTCTCTATTTATTTCTTTGTCTCCCAGGCTCAGCGGTGTACAACACGTCTCTGACACCTCGTAAGCGTGGACACCCAACAAATGCACTACCAGGTCAAAAGCAACAGCTTGGATTTAGAAGGAATAGAACACATACTGTATAGATCATGACACAGAGGAGCAGAATAAAATTAATAAAATAATATAACATATAGAGTCAAATATCTAGATAGTGTAGCATGGCTGGACGTTAAACTGTTCACGATGTTCCATATATTTACCGTATACGTATATAAGCAATATTCCTAGGAGGGAAAAAAGTCACATTATTTTACAAAAAACTCATTTTAACATTATTTAGACCATCATTATATATATGGACCCATATAATACTGTGATACTTTTAATGTGTGGTTAAATGAGGTTTGCATGGAGTATCATGCTTAAGAGAACATTCTTTTCTTCATGTTTGTTTCAGTATTTATTATGTAAGAGGGTGGCAGGGGCCCTCCAGTATATTGAGTTTTATTGTTTTCAATTGTTTCCAAACTCAACTGGTTTCATGGGTGAACACCGCCCCCTGCTGGCTGTGTGGATAACTGCGACTGCTTCCATTGAAATCCATGCCCTATTTCTCGGTCTTATATTTAGGCAGGCCGATATTTGCAGATGACGTCACGGAGGGGGGCGGGGTTACCACGTACAGCCAAACACATTGATTGATTTGATTGATTAGGCGAAGACCCCACCCACAAGGTGGACGACAGCAACACACGCATCCTGATTGGCTGCCTGGTGGCCATCATCGCCATCCTGTCCGCCATCATCGTCATCATCCTGTGGCGCCAGGTGTGGCAGAAGATGCTGGAAAAGGTATTGCTATGGGCAGTTTCGAGTGGTCATCTACTGTGGCTGGAGTTCGGGTTCGGGTTCTGGTTCAGGTTCAGGTTCTGGATTGTCTGTAGCAAAGCAGCGAGCTCAGGAATCAATGTGACACAAGGCAAGTATCACTCGAATGATTCAAAGTTTATTCAGATACACAGAGCATATATACATTTTGGATGGGAAGAACAGAGGAGCATTTACACAACAAATCATCTTGGGAAGCAGACGTGGCAGACGGCCATCAAGGGAGCAGGGACAACAAGGCCTTACATGGAGACCCTTCCTTCCCCACCCCTCAGACAGCCAATCCAGAGAGGCCAGGACACCAGGCCCCACGTGGATATGTAACAGACAGACAGACAGTTAACTTGTGAAGCAGGGATACCACGGCCTCACGTGACCCACATGGAGATGCACCCGTCCCTATCCCCCCCAGACCGCCAGCCCAGGAAGCAGGGACAGCAAGGTCTCACGTTGAGGCGCTCCCGTTCCCACCTGCCAGACAGCCAATCCAGACAAAAGAGGCAACACCTTCTCACGTTCGACAACGACAACACTCGACGACAACAACACCAGCGAGTGCATCTCAGAGGCCTCCCAGGGCCAACAGATAAGAGTGAAGCTCACTAGTCACATAGGCCACACGGCAAAGTGTGGAAAGTTACTGGCCCACAATATTAATACATCCACAACTCCCAACAGGTATCGGTCCAATTAACATCCAATTAACATAATCAAATGTCCCATCTGGTAGATCAATAAAGTAATCAGAAATAATCAGAAATCAGAAACAGCTTTACTGCCTTAGTTTTTCCAAACAAGGAATGTGCTTCTGTGAAATTGGTGCATAACATTGAACAACAGAGAGTAATAATTCCCCAAAAATTTTATTTAAAAAAAGCATACAAATTTATAACAAATAAGCAATAAAAAGGTACAATTTAAAGATGTGTGTATTTGTCCTTTCTCTTTAATGTTCAATGTTTTGCACCAATTTCACAAAAGCACACTATGGCAATAAAGCTGATTCTGATTCTGATTCTGATTCTGATGTCCGTCTAGGCGTCGCGGCGCCTGCTTGACGACGAGCTGACAGCCCGCCTGGCCGTGCAGACGCAGGCCTTCTCCTTCCTGCGCTCCTCATCCTCCTCCTCCACCTCCTCCTCCACCTCCTCCAGCGAGGAGGAGGAGGAGGAGGGCGAGAGGGGGAGGGCGAGGGCGGGGCAGGGGGAGGGCGAGGGGGGAGGCTCCAGCGGCAGCTCCACCTACGAGAGGATCTTCCCGCTGAGCGCAGACTACCAGGAGCCCTCCCGGCTGATCCGCAAGCTGCCCGAGTTTGCCCAGTCCACCGAAAACCTCCGTAAGGGTACTGGAGTGGGGGGGTGGGGGGGGGTAACCGTGGTGATGAGAGGATGGGGCTGGCGTGTGTGTGTGTGTGTGTGTTTGTATGGATGTTAGTATATGTGTTTAGAGGAGTCTTTTATGTGGGTCCATTTGTCCATGTGTGTGCGTGTGAATATATATGTGTGTGTGTGTGTGTGTGTGTGTGTGTGTCTGTGTCTGTGTTTCTGTGTGTGTGTGTGTGTGTGTGTATCTACATGTATGTGTATGTGTGTGCACCTATAGATGTATTTCCATTTGTCTGACCCTCACTCACAGCGGGGAGCCGTAGCTCCAGGCTGCTCCTCCAGGGTCCGGACGGGGCCCCCCATTACGCGGAGGCCGACATCATCAGCCTGCAGGGAGGCCCCGGCAGTGCCTCCTCCTGCCCCTCCCTCACCGCCTCCTTCAGCCTCCTGGCCGGCAGGGAGGTGACCGTCAGAGAGTTCCCCCGGGAGAGGCTCTGCTTCCGGGAGAAACTGGGAGAGGGACAGTTTGGAGAGGTACCACAGCCTGGACCAACCACGCCACCATGTTGGTCTGAGATAGGAGAGGAGAGGAGAGGAGAGGAGAGAGAGAGAGAGAGAGAGAGCGAGAGAGAGAGACAAACAGACACACAGTGAGGGAGAGAAACAGACAGAGACAGACAGTGATAGAGACAGACAGACAGACAGTGAGAGAGACAGACAGACAGACACACAGTGAGAGAGACAGACAGACAGCGAGAGAGACAGACAGACAGCGAGAGAGACAGACAGACAGATAGTGAGAGACAGACAGACAGACAGACAGACAGTGAGAGAGACAGACAGATACACAGTGAGAGAGACAGTGAGAGAGAGGTATTAGCTTGATCAAACCATTCCACTCCGCTCATCAAGTTGTTTCACAAATGACACTATAGTTGTTCACCCACATTAAGAAATAGGCTAGCATTTGTATTTAGAACTGTGAATCACAGACTTATTATATTAAGCACGAGCCACTGTTCATCCCAAGTGATGATGGGGTGAACAGTGGCTTAGATAATGGCGGTGGGGACTTTTACTTTGAAACAGGTGCACCTGTGCGAGGCGGAGGGGATGCAGGACTTCCTGGAGGAGGAGGCGTCCGCAGAGCGGGGAGGGGAGGGGGAGGGGGAGAGGGAGAGGCCTCCTCTGCTGGTGGCCGTCAAGACCCTGCGTGAGGACGCTAACAAGAACGCAAGGTTCGGACATACTGTTGTTCAGAACATTATCATTACCCTCGTTTATGAGAAATCAGAGTCAGAGTCAGAATCAGGTTTATTGCCAAGGAGTTCACAGACAAGGAATGTGCTTTTGTGGATTGGTGCATACCATTAAACATTAAACAGAAAGTAATTATATGGAAATTCAAAAAATTGTGATTGAGAATACAAATATGAATACAAATATGTACAATAAAATAAGATATTCAAAGGTGCAATTTAAAGATGTGAGTTAATGTGGTTAAATGTTAATATAATGTGTATAAGTGTTAATATTTAAGTGTTTTGAAATTCTTCTGACAAGGCGAAGGTTATCTACGTACTACAAAAATGCATTAGATTAATAATGTTACAGTTATAGTATATTATTGTGTCCACTAGTTGAGAGACAGTAGACAATATTGTCCATTGTAAAAGTGTCCTCTCCTCTCTCTTGCAAACTTAATTTCAATAATGCTTTGTCACAGTAACCAACCCCGAAGGACTCTGGCTCAAATACCTAAATTACCTCATGCCACTTAGCTAACCACTGAGCTAACCAATCAACTGCTAATTAACTGACAAACAAACCAATGAACCCAACATAATCCAATTAACCAATTAACCAATCACCAACCAATCAGGAACGACTTCCTGAAGGAGATCCGCATCATGTGGCGCCTGCGGGACCCAAACATCGTGCGCCTGCTGGCGGTGTGCGTGGACACGGACCCGCTGTGCATGATTACCGAGTACATGGAGAACGGGGACCTGAACCAGTTCCTCCACCAGCTGCGGCTCAGGGAAGGCCCCGCCGCCACGGACGAGGAGCAGGAGGAGGAGCAGGATGAGGAGGAGGAGGAGGTGGTGGGGAATGTGGTCAGGTAGGCCAAGAACCTGTGTGTCCTGCTGTGTGTGTATGTGTGTGTGTGTCTGTGTGTCTCTAGAATACAAAGCAATGGCAGCAGTTTCACTTTACGAAACCTTAAAATTGTCAGCAATGTGTTGTAAATAATGTGATCCAAGCTCATCAAATATAATGTAGTATAGTGTAATATAACCTGATCTAATTCAATCAAATCTGATTGAATGTGAACAGCATCTAAACTATCCTAATCTAAACTAACCTAACCTAACCTAATGTCATGTCATCTTATCTCATCGAACCTACAGTATACTCCAATTGTATACATGATATATGTCCTAATTAGCACTAATTGTATACAATATCGACAAATAAAAGGATATGGATATTATTATAGATTTTTTTCAAGTATGATATCAGACTCAAACTCGTTTTCCTTTCTCACTGACGAAAATTCATATTTGATCATTTTAAGAGCATATCTTCTCATTGTAATTCATTTACAGTATAAAACCGATACGATAAGTCGATATCTCTTCTCTGCCATTGAAAGACAGTAAACGTGAATATGAAATGACCTATGATGACCTATGCTCACCTGTGACCTCTGCAGCTACAGGAAGCTGATGAGCATGGCGGTGCAGATCGCCTCGGGCATGAAGTACCTGTCCTCGCTGAACTTCGTGCACCGGGACCTGGCAACCCGCAACTGCCTGGTGGGCCGCAGCTGCACCATCAAGATCGCCGACTTCGGCATGAGCCGCAACCTGTACCGCGGGGACTACTACCGCATCCAGGGAAGAGCTGTCCTGCCCATACGATGGATGTCCTGGGAGAGCATCCTGCTGGTGGGGGGGATGGATGGGTGGATAGACGGATGGTTGGATGGATGAAAGGATGGATGGATGAATGGATGGATGATTTTAATATGATGGATGGATGAATGGATTATTTTCATATGATGGATGGATGGATGATTTTAATATGATGGATGGATAGATGGATGAATGATTTTAATATGATGGATGGATGGATGATTTTAATATGGATGGATGGATGGATGATTTTAATATGATGGATGGATGATTTTAATAGGATGGATAGATGGATGGATGAATGGTTTTAATATGATGGATGGATTAATGGTTTTAATATGAGTAGTGGATGGACGTGTTAGCCATAAATATCGGACTACTTAATATATGTGATTCGGATTAGACTGAACATTCAAATATTCAATAGTTATCATTTAAAAACCAAATAGGCCCATCACTTGCATCGTCATTAGATTATTATTACATACAATTACATATTAATTATCTGGTTGAAATTCACCAAACTTCTGGTTGAAATTCACCACGCATTCACAGATTCTATACAACCCGTCTAGTTGTAGCTCCACACGTCCCAGTAGGAAGCCTGACCTGGGGATGGGCCGTAGAGTATCTTACATCTGGTCCTCCTCCGCAGGGTAAGTTCACCATGGCGAGCGACGTGTGGGCGTTCGCCGTCACCCTGTGGGAGATCCTGACGCTGTGCCAGGAGCAGCCCTACTGCCAGTTCTCTGACGAGCAGGTGATCGAGAACACCGGGGAGTTCTTCAGGGACCAGGGCAAGCAGGTGAGGGGCTCTGACCGACTGGGTTTGCTGTCGACTGGGTTTGCTGTCTGGGAGTTTAGTGTTTTGTCTTGTGCTGTCTTGTTGCTGTGCTGCAACAAACTAATCTGCCCTATCTCTATCTATCTGTCTATCTATCTATCTATCTGTCTATCTATCTGTATCTGTCTCTGTCTCTCTTGTCTGAACACAATTTGTACATTCGGCCCATAGCCTGCTCAGCCTGTTTAAGCCCGTGATTGTGATATGATGTGTCGTCTTTTCCGTGAGGGACCACTAATGAATAAAGTTATATCTATTTTTAACTGAACCACCGCAGGTGTATCTGCCGAAGCCCGCCTGTTGCCCGGACGACATGTACACGGACCTGATGCTGAGCTGCTGGCGGAGGAACGCCAAGCAGCGGCCGGGCTTCCAGGTGATCCACCACCGCCTGATGGAGGAGGAGAGCGCAGCGCGTAGCATGCTAGCTAGCGCGTAGTGCTAGTGTAGACCCATAGAGGCCTCTGTTGTAAATACATTGAAAATACATGTAAACTATCACTGCAGACTGCACGTTTGACCTGCTGTTGTGTAAATATTTGCTTTCCTGCTCAGTTTGAAACCCTCTCGGACCCCCACATACGCACGATTATGTGTAGACCCCAGTGTTTTTAATATATAGGCCCATAGGCCTCCATGTCATATTTTCTCATGTCCTATTTATTAGAAAATTGTATCAGAGTGCTGGTACAAATGTGCCCATTTTCGTTGTTGTTGCCATTTATATGACTTTTATACATTTTAATGTAGAATAGTGACATTAAATTATGCATTGCTGCTTTTAGGACGACAATGACATACAATACTGTAGATTTTTCATTGGAAATGTACTTTTGGTTAAAAAAAACAAAACTTTATAAAGAATGGCTACTTTGAATTATGCACATTGAAGTATGTTTCTCTTCCCTTGTATAAAGACTCAAATAAAAAACAACATAAAAAACGCTTCAATGTTTTCTGCCACCACGTAATAATAATAAAAGTTATCAGGCGGGTCAAGTCAGATGAGATTGAATGGGACCATGGTATGGAAGGCCATCTCATACCATGGCGCTCGGTGCCAGCCAATCCGCGGCCTCGTCACGGCGCGTCACGGCTCTGTCGCGGCAGCTGATTGGCCAGAACTCGAGTGACATTTAATCACACCACGCTACCGGGGGGGCGCTGCTAGTCCTCGTTCAGAGTCTGATGGTCGTTCGTGTTGTTATGGCCGCTGTGAGTGTATTTCTCCGCTAATACACACAATATATTCATAGTTTTAGATCCAAAAGGCGGCTGTTTTCAACTAACTTTACGTGATGGAAAAAGTTGTCCTCGTCACTGGCGCGAACAGGTAATTCTCGTCCAATAATGTGTTTAAATAATCTGTTTAAACAGAACAGCCATGACAATGCGTTAAATAGCTATTTTTTATCGAAACTTCATAAGCATTGCGTGTTTTATATCGGCCGACGTGGATCTCGTCGATCGCATTCATCAGATTCACTTCAATGTGTGTGTGCGTGTGTCCAGCAGAGGCGTAATCAGTGCGGGGGGTCGTGGGGGACGGTGGCGGGGGGGACGGGACTCCCCCAATATTTCTTGGAGAAAAACACAACTCATTCTGTCCAGAGAGTCTATTGTTGTTATGTGTGTAATTGTTAGTTCAACAGGACACTTATTTCCCAAGTGGATCTCATGAAGGAGACTTTTTATATTATTATATTATATTATATTATTATAGCACCAGATGTGAGTGTGATTTAAAAACCGGTTTCTGGTTGGGACCGGTTTATCGGGACCGGTTCATCTCTGCTTGGGAGTGTCCACACTAGAGGTATGCTGGATAGATCTACCAGCTGATCTATCCACCATACATCTGGGTGGACATCATAACTTCCAGGAGAATACAAGATGCATAAGTGTATACAATATACAACAATACACATAATGCATAACAATGGACCGTAATTAATCAGAATCAGAAACAGAATGAGCTTTATTGCCTTAGTTTGTACAAACAAGGAATTTGCCATTGTGAAATTAGTGCATAACATTGAACATTAAAGAGAGTAATAGTAAAACTATAAAAATATATATAAAAAATGTATATCAAAATAAAAAAAGCAATAAAAAGCTGCAAGTAAAACAAACGAAAAGATGTGTGCTAATTAAACTATTTTGCAACATAAAACTAAATAACATTTTCCCACCGTCCGCAGCGGCGTGGGCCTGGCGCTGTGCGAGCGGCTGCTCAGCCAACAAGATGTCGGCGGGGAGCTGCGTCTGTGCCTGGCCTGCAGGAACATGGGCCGCGCCGAGGCCGCCCGCGCCGCCCTGCTGACCTCTCACCCCGGCGCCCGCGTCGACCTGCTGCACCTGGACGTGGGCTCCGCGCGCTCGGTGCTCCGCGCCGCCCGGGAGGTCAAGGCCAGGTGACTGCCTGGGTCATCCTGGACGGCTTGTTTGTTGCTTCAGGCTTACCAGTGTCAGCCAATGAAAGCTATTGAATCTATAATGGGAAAAAAAATTGTACACCTGCACTATGTATCAGCACCCTCTAGTGGCTTGAGTTGTAGCTGCAGTCATAGCTACATCATTTAACTGATTAACTATATCATTTAACTGGGGAGAGGGGGCAAATGTTGACCAGAATAAACCGCTTTATAGAAAATAATTCCCTGTATTGATTGTGGAGGGACGTAAGTAAATAGTTGCAGAAGAAGCACAGGTTTAACTCTATTTACAGAGGTATATGTGTCACATGGTTCTGTGTTTGTCTTATCATTCAGGTACCCTCGAGTGGATAAACTGTACCTGAACGCTGGCATCATGCCCAACCCACACGTCGACCTCAAAGCCTTTTTCAAGGGCCTGTTTTCCAGGTAGAGCATGAATCCAGCCTTATATAATCACTGCCCGTATGACACCCATTGCACTCAGAACCGTCCCTGGAAGGAGGGATCCCCCACTCTGAGTTCCTTCTCCAGATTTCTTCCTTGTTAATTAAGGGGGGCGCTATAAGGCTAGGGGGGTGTCATAATCACATAGCCCCATAATCATATGGCCTGTAAAGCCCTTTGAGACTGTAACTGTGGCTGTACAAATTAAATTTGACTTGACTTGACATAACTATTGCTATTTAACATTGACTATTTTGTCAAAAAGTACCATTTCGCTGCAACTGGATCTTCCTAGCCCCTACTACACTCTCACCAAAACCACTCTGTGGTACTGAAACACTAAAATGGATGAAGTGTTGATGATGGAGTCACTCTCTCCTCCACCCCAGCAACGTCATCAACATGTTCGCCACGGCCGAGGGCCTTCTGACCCAACAGGACCGCGTCAATGCAGACGGGCTACAGGAAGTCTTCGCCACCAACCTCTTTGGTCACTTCCTGCTGGTAGGATGCTCAGATGTTGTGAGATGTCGTGTGCATTGCTGAACACGCACGAGAAACTGCTTGTTCACTTGAGATTTTGTTTAGTATTTTATTGTACTGTTGTAAACACAGGAGGGACATCCTTCTGCTGGGGGTGGCAGTAGCTCAGGAGCTAAGAGCGGTTGTCTGGCAACAGGAAGGTTGTTTGTTCGATCTCTGCCTGGCTAAGTGTTGAGGTGTCCCTGAGCAAGACACCACCTAACCCTAACTGCTCCTGACGTGTTGGTTGTTACCTTGCATGGTTGACACCGCCGTCGGTGTATGAATGGGTGAATGTGAGGCAACTGCAAAGCGCTTTGGATAAAAGCGCTATATAAATGCAATCCATGTACCATTTAAATATATACTGTAAGTTATCATGTGTCAACATAGTCGCAAGCAACGTCAATTAAAATGGCAATTATTTTTCTGGGAGTCTCCTCAATTTAGCCAATGACATGATCTAGTCAATTGTGTGTGTCCATGCATGTGTGCGTGCATGTGCGTGTGCATGCTAGGTCCGGGAGCTGGAGCCCCTGCTGACCGAAGCCAGCCGTCCCTCCCAGGTGGTGTGGACGTCCTCCAGCAACGCGCTTCGCTCCGCCTTCAGCCTGCAGGACGTGCAGCACGCCGCCGGCACCGAGCCCTACAGTTCCTCCAAGTACGCCTCGGACCTGCTCAGCCTGGCCCTGAACCGCCACCTCAACGCCCAGGTCAGTCCCCGCAAAGAGACCAGATGAACATATGGGGACCCTCGTTCACGTTCAGGTGTTCTCCCCTCGGGGTTCCCCACAGGTGATCCTATTGCTTTCAGCGAAGAATTTAAAAAATATGTGACAGTTATACATATTTCAAAATAAAATAATGATTTTCGTGTGTGTGTGTGGTGTGTGTGTGTGTGTGTGTGCATGTGTGTGTGGTGACCAGGGTCTGTACTCCTCTGTGATCTGTCCAGGCCTGGTGATGACCAACATGACCTACGGCATCCTACCCTCCTTCCTCTGGACGCTCCTCATGCCCATCATGTGGCTGGTAAGGTCTCTCTCTCTCTCTCTGTCTCTGTCTCTGTCTCTGTCTCTGTGTGTGTGTGTGTGCTATATTGTTCCTCATATATTATGTATGTTTTCCACAGATCCGTATTTTTACCAATACATTAACTCTAACGCCGCACAACGGAGCAGGGGCCCTGGTATGTTGGTTAACTTTTAACATTTAAAAATAAATAATAGGCTACAACTTTTTAAATCCATTAAAACTAAATAGTCTAACATGGATGGAATAACAATGTTATATTCCGTCTTGAAATCCATTTCAATCCCAAGACGCAGTTTAGCAGCTTCCTTTGAGATGTACATTATATTATTGACATATGTCTCTTTGTGTTGTCCGTCACTCTAACACTGAACAAATGCTATTTTCTCTCGTCAAGAACTGGCTGTTTCTGCAAAATCCCGAGTCGTTGGATCCAAGGGCAAAGTATCACAGCTTAACGTCAGGCCTGGGGAACAACTACACACAACCTCGACAGGTTGGTCCCACTTGGTGACCTGCTAACCTGTACCAGCTACTGTACCTGCTCACTTTGTTCATGTATGAACCATGTATGAACACACGTCTCAATGGTGTCACAGTCTCACCACCACCATATATCACTTTGAATCACTAATAATAATTTCCACAGTTGAATTGGTAACACTTTTATATTACACAATTATGGCACACCATCATCACATTTGGTCAACACTACACGGTTGCAGCTGACAGGGACAAGGTCATCATCATCACCATGTAGCCCATATGATATTCTGGACACCAGGTCACCAGGTCTTGGCTAACTTGTTTTTTTGTGTTGTCGTGTCTCAGATGGACATCGATGACGAAACCTCGGAGGCCTTGTACGGGAAACTCCTGGAGCTAGAGAAGGAGATCAGGAGACAGATCTCGGAGGAACCTGACCCTCTGTGAAGGCCCTGGTGGCTGGTCCTGTCTGTCGGGCCTGCTGCTGCTGCTGCTGCTGTCGCTGTTGTGGTGTTCTGTCAATCTTCAATCAGGTGCCTGGGGTGGGCGGCGCCAGAGAGCTGATCAGCTGATTCTGGACACCTGGCCTGGGCTTCCTGCCTCAGCGGTTAAAAGGCCCCCTACTTTACCACCAGGTGTGAGTGTTAGCCATTCAATATTGTCATGTGACTACCCTCTAGTGACATCACAAGTGGGTGTGTCAGATCAATTGACCCGCCTACCTACCCAGTGGACTGTAGCAATCGGTAGGCTAATCTATCATGTGTCATGTCATACATCTGGGTGGAACACTCCCACTTGTGATGTCACTGGAAAGTAGTCATGTGACCATTTTGAAATGGCGTTTTCTTACTATGCTACACAATAAAGTAGCATAGTACACATCCCATCCCCTATTAGTTCATTTATTTCAATAAATGACTGACTTGTTTAAATCCCTTCAAACTTCACGTGTGTCTCTGTTGTAATAATATGGTCATTAAAATAACGATGGTACAGCGACTGCATGAGTTGTAGGCTTCAGGCTGTCTGAACTTTGCCAAAACCTGTTTTAATTTTATTTTACATATCATTTAAATGTCCTTTGGCAGACACCTCTGTGTGCTATCCTAACTGACTTCCAGGTGGGGCCGTGAACAAGGGACGTGTTTTGGAGTGAACAAGTTTCATGTTTTTAGCAATTGTCATATTGACTGTAACTTCTGTACTCTGATGTTTCCATTGAAGTATTTGCACTTCCAGAAACTTTATAGTTCTGCAAACCTGCATTTGTTTTCTACTACATACAGTATATCTAGCATATTTTTCCACAGATAATGTATGTACCACGACTGTGTAACTCAAGCAAATGAATAAATCTAATATGATTATTTTAAATATGAATGTTTCGGGGCCGTCTTGTCTGTTGTCTGCGGGCCGTGTCTGTCTGTGTGTGTGGTAACAGGGACACCTCCGCCCTCTGTGTGCTGGATACCTGATAGCGCTATCCAGTAACACACCCCAACGACACAGTACTCAAACTGTAACCCAACCACCCTGGTGTGTGTGTGTGTGTGTGTGTGTGTGTGTGTGTGTGTGTGTGTGTGTGTGTGTGTGTGTGTGTGTGTGTGTGTGTGTGTGTGTGTGTGTGTGTGTGTGTGTGTGTGTGTGTGTGTGTGTGTGTGTGTGTGTGTGTGTGTGTGTACTGGGTACACTGCCCAGTGCTCTTCACCCAATTATAGTTTGTTTCTTTTGTTTAAGCTCGAGTTCAATAAAACATGAGATGTGATTGGCCGGTTGAGGAACACTCGTCTTGCCAAAACCAAAATGAACGATCGGAGACAATTGGGCTGCGTAGACTGGCTCAGTGTCAACATTCTGCCAGTAAATCACATTATTGATCAACCTTGTGTAATACAATACCCCGCCACCCTCTTTGGCCACACTAAAGGCCTCCTGACAGGCACTTCACTGGGAGGTATATCCTTGCTAGAACCCTTAAGCCCTGGTTATTACTATCTATGGACCATAACTGTGATGATGTGGTGATAGTCTATTCTTGGCAGTGTGGCAGAGGATTAGTTCATGTTATGTTATGGAGAAGCTTATTTTATTCCCCTGTGTATTCAACATTACACATCCAAAATAGACATTTGTAAACAGAAGACTATAGTCCTGTAGTAGAAATTGTAATAATGAATATATTATTGGATATGAGGGAGATGTTTACACCAGACAGTTTTCCCTACATAGCCTAAATTTACTTGAATTAGTTATCAATTATAGAGGTGATAAATGTTTTAGGTCCATTGCAGCTTGCAGCATGCATGCAGTTGTCATTAAGCAACCCCACCATAGCTCCATTGTGATGAACGCAATGAAATGCATCCCATCTTCAGTCTGGAGGCAGCACACTTAACGAGTAATAACATGTGAATAACACCTGCAGTGTGTGTGAGTGTGTGAGGATGATGATATGCAGGCCTGTGTGTGTTATATATTATATATTATATATTATATATTATATGATGCAGGCCTGTGTGTGTTATATATTATATATTATATTATGCAGGCCTGTGTGTGTTATATATTCTATTATATTCATTTATATTTATTATATTTCATAATGTAATATATTATTACATATTGATGCAGCTCTGTCTCAGTGACGGCGGTGCACAGTGTCCCGGATGTTGCTCTGGACCGGAAGAGAAGGCTGAGCTCTCCCAGCCATCTTGTTGTGGCCCGTTACAAGAGGCGCGCACCGCTCCTCGCACCACCACCACCACCAGCAGCAGGAAAACAACGAGACAACAAAACAAACAAACAAACAACAACAGTCGGAGGTCCATCCCAGCTGAGGGGCCGCCGTCATGCCCGGACACCTGCAGGAAGGCTTCGGCTGCGTCGTGACCAACCGCTTCGACCAGCTGCTGGACGACGAGTCGGACCCCTTCGAGATCCTGAAGGCGGCCGAGAACAAGAAGAGGGAGGCGGCGGCCGCGGCGGCTGCGGCGGCGAGCTCCGCCAGGACCTCCTCCTCCTCCTCCGCGGCGGCGGCGGCGGCGGCTGCGGCGTCGGCGGCGGCGCAGGGAGCCAAGCTGCCCAAGAAGGAGTCTCAGAAGGACAGGAAGACTCCGCTGCTGGACAAGAAGGAGGAGCCGCTGGTCGCTCCGGTGGCCCTCAAGAAAGACGGTACGGTTACGCTTGTGTGCGCACATCCATCATTATTATTATTAGTATTAGTATTATTTGTTGTATTGTTATTATTATTATTATTATTATTTGTATTTCATTGTTATTGTTGTTATTATTTTTGTTTGTAGTACTATTATTATTATTTTCTTAATATTATTATAATAATTTCTTTGTATTCTTTATTGTATTATTTTTATTTCTATTATTTTTATTTGTAGTATTATGAATATTGTTATTATTTTGTAGTATTATTGTTATTATTTATTTATTTATTTAGTATTATGATTGTTATTATCATTATAATATCTTTATTATTATTATTATTGATTGTTGTTGTTTGGAGAACAAGCTGTCAACCGCAGGTCCTTCTGCTGTCATGGGGGTGGTGGTGATGATGATGATGGTGATGATGATGATGATGATGCTCGGCATGGGGTGATGATAACACGGAGACCCCGTGGCCTGGTTTTGGGGGGTCCATTTATAAAACACATTATTAGTTTATTTAGTTTTAGAAGAAGCTATACTACACTGTACTAGGGTGCGATCGCCTCTTAATTGTGTTGTGCGTCGCAGAACCAGGATACAGTCCACCCCCACCATCACCCCCACCCCCACCACCACCCCACCACCACCAGCAGCAGCAGCAGCAGCAGTATAGTAGAGACACGGTTTATTCTGACTCCGGTGTCCTATTTGGTGATGGTGTCTGCTGCTACGCACGTCGCTGTAGGATGTGCAGCAACAGCAGAAGGAAACGATGGGTCACCCAAAACAAACCGGAGATGCTGCTGCTGCTGCTGCTGCTGGACTCGGATGTGTTGGGTTGGGTGTCCAGAATATCATGTGGACTACATGGTGTGATGATGACCTTGTCCCTGTCAGCTGCAACCGTGTAGTGTTGACCAAATGTGATGATGATTGTTGTTGTTGTTATGATGATGATGCATGTGGCCCCTGACCCAAATTCAGATCAATTCAGGACACGTTGACATATTAAGCGCCTTGGTGATGGTTCAGAAATAGTTGTGGTGTTGTGGGATGCAGGCCTGAGTCGATGCATGACCTGCTAAAATACATCATTTATATCATAATGCAGCCTCATAAACTGCATATATGTAAAAAAGGATACGGAATATGCCATTATTATTGTGTTATTGTTGTTGTTATTAATGTGACATGGTTTAGCTAGTTCACCGTTCATCATTAGGACACATAAGGATTTTATTGGACGCTTTTATCCAAATTGTGTTATCATAGAATGCGTATTTTTAGCACGTATGTCCCCACTGTGAATCGAACCTCTCGAAACTCTAACCCTGCTAGTGTCGATGCCTTGCTCGACCAA
This sequence comes from Coryphaenoides rupestris, assembly GCA_002895965.2. NCBI lineage: Eukaryota > Metazoa > Chordata > Actinopteri > Gadiformes > Macrouridae > Coryphaenoides > Coryphaenoides rupestris. Next base: position 139,165 of record PIJE02001116.1, on the reverse strand, counting down.
GTTGAGCAACACAGGATGACAGGACCACTTGTAAACAACAACTAATTCAATGGACAGAATCATCTCAGGACTGTTGTTGTCGTCGATGACAACGACGACGTTGTTGTTTGTTGTTGTTGATGATGATGATGACGTTGTTGTTTGTTGTTGTCAGGCATCAGGCGAGTGGGCCGGCGGCCGGACCAGCAGGGGCAGTCCGGTGGTCCATACCAGGGTGGAGAGGGCAGGCGAGAGGGGGACCGACGGCCTGACCGGAGACCCCCGCGCGAACGGCGCTACGACAAGCCCTCCGAGGACAAGCCTGAGGGGGGCGGCGGCGGTGGGGAGTTCTCGGCTGACAAGTGAGTCAAGTTGTGATGTCGGTTCCCACGCCCTGGGAGACCCCGGAAACTTTCCTCTTTTTTTCTGTGTTTTTATTTTTGTTTCCTGGCCTCCGAATGTCCAAATGCATTCCTCGAAACTCGTCCCAACAATTTTGGGCGAAATTACGAAATTAGCAAGCATGTCCTTGTCTATAAGTGAGAGTGAGATGTAGTATAAGTTGCAATACAAGATAAGATATTTTCTTGTTATCGGTTTAGAATTGAGTCGTAATTGTGTTTTGTTTTACCAAGAGAAGCGAGAAGATTGTGTTTTTCTTATTATTATTATTACAATTTACTTACTTATATAAGCATATAACTTATATAATAGGCATAATAGATATTGTGTAGAAATTGCTGTCGTGTCAGATATGTGCATATCTGTTGATTTTATTGAGTGTGTGTGTGTGTTCATATGTTTAGCAGGCCTTCTGGGGACCGCCCACCAAGGGGGCGTGGCGGTGGACGGGGTGGGCGTGGCGGAAGGGGGCGTGGCATGGGCCGAGGGGACGGCTTTGACTCTCGCGGAAAACGTGACTTCGACCGACACAGCGGCAACGACAAATCGTGAGTATGACATCATCATCACCGCCACGCCATCACATATCCCTTCTCGAGGCTGGACTCGTGCAACTTGGGCTGGGGGTCTGCGTTGTGATCCAGGAGCACTTCAGCGCAGAGTGAAAGCACTTTTGTTTTTCGTTTTTCCGTTAAATGCTTTTTCAGCAAACCGGATATCGGGATGTTATTCAACGTCATTTAATCAGGAAGATGGGTTTATCAATCTTTAAGGATTAGATTTGTGATGACTGTGGTTTTTTTCTGGTGTTGTTGCTGAAGCTCAACTTTCAAATCTCTCTCACTGGATGGTTACGAGAAGGGATGTTGTTGTTTTGTCGACAGCGATCCTCACGATGCTAACAGCGTGGCTGGTAGCGGGCTAATCTAGCGGTTAAGGCGATCAATGCTAGCTGACACTCATGTTGATGTGTCAGCTATGCCCATGTATTCTGCAAAAATGTTAAATATTGCAAAATCAAATTTTATTGATGGCTGTTTCCTAAAATAGAAATGACTGGCTGTGGTTATATGTAAAAACTATATACTGTATATAAAAATGAATAATTATAGAAAAAATAACATGTTAAAAATGAATGCTTCAATGATAAATGTCATTTTAGTGACATTTTAGGCTACATGACTTTGAGGGTCTCCGGGTATGATTCTTATTAGAAAATGCAGCTTATTCACATCATAACTGATGTGTCAGTTAATCGTACATCAGTTATGTAAATAGAACAAAAAAAGACTACAATTGTCTCACTGATGTAAAAGTACCTGAGTCTACCTGTGACAGATTAACCAACTCAATCTTTGTAAGTCGCTTTGAATAAAAGCCTCTCCCAAATGCCCTAAATGTAAATGTAAATGTAAATCACTAAATGGATTGTGACGGACTGCAGGCCAATTTCATTGGTAGAGGAGCTTTACAGATTGCTCTGGCCATTATTTTATCTGAATAGTGAAATATTGTTTTCTGAATGTATGCAAAGTAAGAGAGACGTTGACCTTTACAAAAGTGAAAGTTTATAATGTCTGTTATTCACTGATTCACTGAAATCCATTTGAATTAAAATATTGTTTTTGTTTTAAATGTTTCTCATGACAAATGCGATTAATTAGATGAATTAATCACAGAGCATGCAATGAGCTTGAATGTTTGCTTCACAGCCCTAGTACAAAGACCACAGTTCATGATGAATCAACGTCATTATACACACAAATATCGTCCGATATTATTATTACCTTTTTTAATACCATTGCCAACTTTTCTATTCTAGTTAACTAATTTCTTCTTTACAAAACATCTCTAAGACAATAATAATTTCCTTCGGTATAAATAAAGTTCTATTCTATTCTAAGACGAGGATCACACAGGCCTTGTCACATGTTCTCCTCCCTCCTAAATAATGCAGACTTCTGTGTCAGATGTTCAGCCGTTCCGGAGGGGGGGGATGAGATGGTTCTAATGAGGAAGGTCTCCTCATCATTACTATGCGAGGGGAGGGAGGGCGGCTGGGGGGGATGTAAACAGAAGAGGGGCTGGAGCCGTGCTACACCACAGCTCCAGCTCATGCCTATTAGAACCAATGTGAAGCGTTGCGTTAAATCCTTAAAGTGTGGTCGTTTATAACGTGTTTATGCGCTGGGTTTGCTGCACAATGTCTCTGTCGAGCCTTTGTTTGGGCCACTAGCCGTCCATCCATTGTGTACAAGCAACCTGCCAGTCTAATGGTAAATGGATTGCATTTATATAGCGTTTATATAGCGTTGTATATAGCACATTTATATAGCGACTTTATCTTAAGCGCTTTACAGTTGCCTGACATTCACCCATTCATACACTGACGGTGGTGTCAACCATGCAAGGTAACAACAGTTAGGGTTAGGCGTCTTGCTCAGGGACACCTCGACACTTGGGTAGATCGAACCTGCAATCTGCTTGTTATGATGGTTAAGGTCTGGTTATGATGGTTAAGGTCTTCTGCCAGATGTGTATTAACTAACTCAGTGTTTGTCGTTGTGTGTCTTTCCCTCAACAGTCAGAAGACCGAGGACAAGCGGAGTGGAGCAGGACCCAACAACTGGGGCAACGCCAAGGATGAGGCAACGTGAGTCTCAAAATGGAGTCTCTGTTTTAAACGTATTCTCCGCTTCTCGTGTGGTTGGACGCGAGACGTTATCGGAATCTGTAAATCTCATGACACGAGGCGTTGACTATTTGCTATTTAGTCATCGAGCACTCGCACGCTTTTATCCAAAGCGACTTGCAGTGAATTAAGTTGGGCATCTTGCTCAAGGAATACCCACCGGCAGACCACGCACATTATGGGGTTCGATGTGCAGATTCTGACTCCGCCTAAAATTAAGATAGTTTAATGAGAATCACAATCATCTTTATTGCTTTAATGTGCTTTTGTGAAATTGGAGCATAACATTGAACATTAAACAGAAATTAATATAGAATTTCTAAAATAATTCTGAAAATATACATTAAAATATATATATAAAAATTAGCAATAAAAAGGTGAAATTTGCATAAAAGTGCATAAATGTAACGCATGTATTGAGATTAGGGTTGGGTATCGTTTAGATTTTTCCGATACCGGTGCCAAAACGATACTTTTAAAACGGTACCGGTTCCTAAACGGTGCCTGAACCGATACCTTCTTTAAAATAAAGAGCAAACAATAACCTTAAAGAATGTCTTTTTTTTTTTTATTGCTAAGGCAAAACCATTGAACAATATATTAACTCTTAAAGTAACACTGTTTAAATTAGAATTACAATTAAATACAAAACACTATTAAACATTACTAATAAATATTAAATTAACAATATCAACAAATAACAATTTAACAATAAATAAGTTACAGTACTACTACTAATAATAAATAACAGCAAACAAAGCAAGTGAAAACTACTCTACACTACTCTGCATATTCTACATCCACCTGTGCACACAATCAACAATTTTTCGATGAAAACCCGCTAAACACGATCAGAACCCGCTAAACACGATCAGAACCCGCTAAACACGATCAGAACCCGCTAAACACGATCAAAACCCGCTAAACACGATCAGAACCCGCTAAACACGATCAGAACCCGCTAAACACGATCAAAACCCGCTAAACACGATCAGAACCCGCTAAACACGATCAGAACCCGCTAAACACGATCAGAACCCGCTAAACACGATCAAAACCCGCTAAACACGATCAGAACCCGCTAAACACGATCAGAACCCGCTAAACACGATCAAAACCCGCTAAACACGATCAGAACCCGCTAAACACGATCAAAACCCGCTATTAAAGATAGTCCAGATAGTTACTGACAAGGTGTGTGTGTGCGTGTGCGTAATCACAGCGAGGCTGAACAGACGACGGCACCCGAGGCTCACCCCGAGGGAGAGGAGCACCCACCGGCTGACTCTGAGAACAAGTGAGTGGCCTTTCACCACCACCACCACCACCTCCTCCACCTCAACAACAACCACCACCGCCACCACCTCCTACACCACCACCATCATCTCATCGATGGCTTCCCTTGGTCATGGACTCTCAACACAGCACTGGTTGCCGTTGAGTTGCATTGAGGTCTTCTGCCTCACCCCGTTTGACCCTGTGTGACCATGTGTGACCCCGTTTGACCTCACAGGGAGAACGAGGCGGAGGAGGTGAAGGAGGAGGGGCCTAAGGAGATGACCCTGGACGAGTGGAAGGCCATGCAGGACAAGGAGCGCGCCAAGGTGGAGTTCAACATCCGCAAGCCCAACGAGGGCGCCGACAGCCAGTGGAAGAAGGGCTACGTGCTGCACAAGTCAAAGAGCGAGGATGTGAGTAGAAATTACATGACATGAGCGGGAATAGGACACGACATGGACAATGGGGCACATGCATGGGTAATATGCTATTTATATATATATGCTATATATGTCTATTTCAACATGAGTTAGGTTCCAAAGATTCCTCTGTGAACTCAATAAATATTCCCTTTAACTGGTTTCAGTGGTGCTGCAGAGCGGTTTTAAATCTAGACTGGTTTCAAAAACTTCTCTCTGTGTCCCTCCCCGCCCCCCCCACCAGAGACCCGTTGGCGCTTTGATCGATTCCACGGAGACGGAAGCAGAACCCCAGCCAATGTACCCCAAGGTGAACCCTCGACCCACACACACTCATACACACACACACACACGTCTGGAATTGGACCTGCAACCTATTTGTCATTCTCAGTTCATTCAGAATTTCATATATACCTTTTATAATTTATAAAGGTTAAATCTATGTTTTTTGATCAATACTAGTCAAATATTTTGGACTTTTTGATTTTAATTTGACAAAAATGACAAGAAAAGGTTTCATTTTTAAATTAGCTGGCTTTTCAGATGAGAAGCCAGTAAAAATGAGAGTATTTACATGATACTGAAGTGAAACAGTTCTAAAGTTATGAGCAGGAAACATTTATTTCAGCACCACTTGAAATGCATAGATACTTGATACCGGATCCAATTCTATGCGGTTTTTTTTTAGGCGCCAGTCTGTCTTGGCAGTTGAACTTATTTCCGTATTACCCTCCCATACAGTCCAGCTCACCTCCTCCTCCTCCTCCCCAGGGAACCGCCCCCGCCGACGAGGCCGGCGACCACCACTTCCGCAAGCCTGCCAATGACATCACCTCTCAGCTTGAGATCAACTTCGGAGACCTGGGCCGCCCGGGACGCGGGCGCGGCGGGGCCCGCGGGGGCCGGGGGGGCCGCGGCGGCGGGGGGGGCACTAGGCCGATGCGCGGGGGAGGGCGGTCCGAGAAGGTAACTAGAACCGTCTCAACTTTTCCACCGCCGGAACTAGGAACCTTTTGGGGGAACTCCAAAGGTTCCTCGTTCCATGTTTGTTTCCACCACTGGAAACAAACATTTTTACATTTAGGGCATTTGTCACTTGACACTTTTATCCAAATCAAAGCGACTTATATTAAGTACATCTGAGCAATATAACCTGGTCCCTATACTTTTATACTTTTACTGTCGTAATTTTTGTTATGTCACAGCAGTAGTATTAGTTGTAGTAAGTAAGTAATGTAATTTTTATAGCACCTTTCAAAACCTAGGTTACAAAGTGCTTACAAAAAGATAAAAGAACAAAAAATGACATTTACAACAACACAGTTCAAGGGATGACAATTAAAAAAATAGTGTACATGATACTTCGACAATGAAAATACTGAGGAAAAAAGATGGGTCTTCAGCAACCAAAAAAAGGGTTTTGTTATTTGAAACTCTCGTCTCTCCTTCCCTCCTCCAGCCCAGCGGAGTTTCGGTCCCCAACGTGGACGACCCCGAAGCCTTCCCAGCGCTGGCCTAAGACCCCACCGTCGTACCCCCCCCCCCCTCCCCCCTTCTCCCACCCCCCAACCCCCCCCCCACCACCACCACCACCACCAGCCCACCCATCAACCTTTTGTCCAGGGGGGGAGGGAGGGGAGGGGAGGGAGGGAGGGGAGGGGCTTCCTCGACGAGGCTTGCATGCTTACCACAACTTCAAGTATATAAGGAAAAAAAACGAAAAACAGAAATACACCACCCAGCCAACTACAGATTTTAACGACGACCATCCCATACGAACCACCCCCCCCCCCCCCCCCCCCCCCCCCAGAAGACTGACCTGCCCGCCCGTTTTGAAAGGAGAACAAAACGAAGAAAAAAAATCGACACGTAAAAAAAAACGGACCTCTTGTTACACTGAAGCAGATTATCGGCATCGACGTTTTGTATTCAAAGACACGAAAGCAGGACTGTTTTCAGACAGCGTTTTCCGTTTTTGTTTTCCAGAGTTATGCATACTTCAACATTTCGTACTTTCGTTTCTTTTCTTCCGCCCCCCTCCGCCGCCTTTCCTCCCGTGCTGCTTGACGTTTGCATATTTGCAGTTTTATTCGTTTTGGTTTTTGTTTTATGTTTCCCCCCCCAAGTGTGTGCGTCTCTTCTCGTCTTTGTCCGGAGCTCTCCGTCTCGATTTCTTGGCCATGACCTCCAAACTCCGAAAAGGTCATCTTGAGGAACCACGATACGGTGCTATAAGGGTTCCAGGTCCAGGGTCCTCAGAGTTTGTTTTTGTTTTTGTTTGTTTTTATTATTCCAGTTATAATGCACTGGTTGTTGTTCTTGTTGTTGTTGTTGTTGTTGTAGAGCTACACTACAATTTTTAAAAAAGAAAAGAAACTGCTTAGAATACACTATTTGGATTTGTAGTGACTCTCCCACCATCCTTCTGAAAAGCACATGATCTGGATGGGTGAACGGTGGATTCCTCATACCGCTCGATCTGTTTATTTCTGCTTTGTTGTGCAGTGAACGTAAACAATGCCTCATTTTTATTTTATTTTATTTTATTTTTTCGTTTTTGTTTGTTTGTTGTTTGTCTTGATGGACTTGTTACTCTGCAGAGGATCCCCGTTCTGCTAGTTTTTACCCGTGTGTTTGTTTGTCGATTGTAGTACTACTAGTTACCACAGGACCACGAAACAAACATTATAATTTTTTTCACGTGTGTGTGTGTGTGTGTGTGTGTGTGTGTGTGTGTGTGTGTGTGTGTGTGTGTGTGTGTGTGTGTGTGTGTGTGTGTGTGTGTGTGTGTGTGTGTGTGTGTGTGTGTGTGTGTGTGTGTGTGTGTGTGTGTGTGAGTGACTGCGAGTGTGTGTGTGTGTGTGTCACTGCCTGCGTGTGTATATCCGTGTTTTTAAAGTATGAAGGGGGGCAACACGTGTGTGAATTTGACAGGTTAACTACTTTTAAGTATTCCTTCTCTGCTGTGAACTCGTTTTTCTCAAAGCGTGGGCAAAAACCGCAAGTCTCGATGCAGCATGGTCCAGATGTAGTACATAGTGGTTTTTTTAGGTAATAGAATGTAGTTGTAGAGTCGCCCATGTGCTCATATCATGCACTTGGAGTATTGGTGTGTGTGTGTAGATCTCAGAAGCACTTGGATTTCATTGGCACCAGTACTCTTAAAATATTGCTTTTATTGTATTTTATTTTTTTATTTTTAACTTTAATTTTATTGTTCTATTCTTTTGTAATACTGGCAGCAGCAGCCCCACCACTGCTTAATTTGTCTGAGAGAGAAGGCGGAGGCCCTGGGTTGTGTTGTGGAGCCATGTCGCTCACTACAGAATGTAACGTCAGTTAACGACTCTCTCTCTCTTTCCGCCAACCGCAGCATCTGCATTTTATTTTCCCCAGTAAGCGTTTATTACTTTTATTAACGTGGATTTATTTCTCATATTGGGTAAGGATGGGGTAGTGGGAGTGGGAGGGAGGGGGGGGGGGTTAATAGGCGGGTATAGACTGGTCTAAATATGTATTGAAAAGCTTTATTTGCATTTGCTTTGAAAACACTTGCTGGTACGATGCAGATGCTGGCGGCCCGGAGCAGACTTCTTGTAGATTGATCCGTGATATGCGAGGGGCCCCCGATGGCAAAAAAAAAAAAATGAAACATCCCAGTTCTAATAAATTGCTTTAGCTGTGTTCCATGTATTCTGCCCACAACTGTTGGGTTGTGTGAAATCAATACTGTGATTTTAAAGTCGTAAACAAGTGTCTCGTGGACTCGTGTTTATTGCTGTTGATAGCGGTGGGAGGAAGAGTAGTACTGAATATCTGTACTCTGTAGGTAGAAGTACTGTTACGTTACTGATATGGTACTCAACTACAAAGTGAAAGTGCTGGTGTTGAGAAAAATTCCCTAATATGAAACCCAAACCCTAATATGAAATGCTAAAGCTAAACACTAACCCTAATATGAAACTCTAACCCTAATGTTAAACCCTAATGTGAAACGCTAAAACCAAACCCTAGCCCTAATATGCTTCAATACAGTAAGGATTGAGCCAGGAAGAGAATGTCTTAAATATGAGTAATGGGTAGTGAAGGGACATTTGGAAAGCCAAGTCCACATGTGTGGCCAGTAGATGGAGACATTGCCAATCTTAGGCTCTTCCAGGTTATTCATATTGCATAATATTGCATGTAATGTATTAATATTTATAGAGGGTCGTACCCAAGGCAAAGTCATCTTAAGATTGTTTCTGTAACTTCTAATCTAAACTATATCACCTGGCAGCAGCAGCAGCAATCTAATAACTTCGATGTGCTGACGGGGACACGTCATGGTGCGTTCCATTGACCTCGGAAGTCGGAACTGAGGAAGACGTCACACCCGAGTTAACCGCGTTCCAGTTGACAAGTCGGAAAAACCAGTCGATAAATCACCTGACCCGTAATAGTCTGGCCCGTGACGCCCTTTTGACACTGTATTGTGATTAAGGGGCTGTACAAATAAAATTTAATTTAATTTAATAAACAACGTATTATGCGGCATTTTGCGCATACAAACACCGTCGCAACGTGTCCACAGGTAGACGTTGGACAGTACAGTACAGTACTGTGTGTACGACTGATTTTATGAGACAAGTGCTAAAAACAGACAATATAATACAGCTTTCACTGACTGTCATCTTGGACTTCTAAGTCGGGGTTGTGAGATTCGTCCGACCTCAGTGCGCGTTCCCGCGGAAACGTCCGACTTCCGAGTACAACTGGAACGCACCACATGTATCGAGAGAGTGTGTGTGTGTGTGTGGGGGGGGGGGGGGGGGGGGGTTAGCCAATGAGATTTGAGCTTAAGAACGACCAATGGGGTTTGAGGTCAAGATCAACCAATCAGATGTGAAGCCTTCCCTGACGTCGAGGACCAGGGGCGTCGGACTGAAAGTGGGACTGACTCCTCAGGGGCCCAAAGTGGAGTGGAGGGGGGGCCCCCCGCTAAAAGCCTGAAATTAAAAGTTTGTTTTTACTTGGATTTCTTTTCTTCTAAGTAATTAATGACACAACTACAGTAAAATTGGCAGAATAAATTGGTTGATCGACTGATATTTGTATCAAAATTAATAAAACTAAATATACTGGAGGGCCCCTGTCACCCTCTTACATAATAAATACTTAAACAAACATGAAGAAAATAATGTTCTCTTAAGCATGATACTCCATGCAAACCGAACATAACCACATAGTAAAAGTATTACAGTATTATATGGGTCCATATATATAATGATGGTCTAAATTATGTTTAAATGAGTTTTTTTTGTATAATAGCGTGACTTTCTGCCGTGGTGGGGCCCCATAATATGGTTTCTTTTCACGCCCCCCCCTCGGGCCGCCCCTGATCTACTGTCGGAAGACTCGAACTTCTGCTTCTCATTATCGAACTTCTCGACATTACCCCTGGACGGTGATGCCCCGCCCACCGCGTCACGATCCTCCCGACCTGCCCAGATGTGTGTGTTCGTGTCTCCACATGAGCGCGGCTTCGGTGGTCATGGCTGAAGTTAAGCAGCGCAAACCTCCCGGATTGTCGAATGCAAAACCCGCAAGCAGTGTCGGGTCATCGGCCAGCAGCACCAGCACCACCACCACCACCGCCGCGGAGGACCCCGTCTTCGCCAAGCTGCTGGCCGCGGCGTTTTACGGGGTCAGCTCCTTCCTGATTGTCGTGGTCAACAAAAGTATCCTCACAAGTTACAGGTGAGCACCAGCGAACTTTGACCCCTGCTGACTGACTGACTGGCTGGCTCACTGACTGACTGACTGACTGACTGGCTGGCTGACTGACTGACTGACTGCTCCGTGTGTTTCTGTTTTCTCTGCAGGTTTCCGTCCTCAACATGCGTGGGACTCGGCCAAGTAAGCTTTAAACCTGCATTCCCTTTCATTTCCCAGTGTCTGCAGTGTAAATAAAGAGATGAATCCCACTGTGTTTGTGTCTTCCCCTGCTGCAGATGCTGGCCACTATTGTAGTGCTGAGGACCGCCAAGGCCATAGGTGTCATCACATTCCCAGATATGGATTATACTGTACCAAGCAAGGTGATTATACTGTACAGTATGTGCATAATGTTAGTGGAAATTGTATGTGACATCCCTGCGTTTAAACTTGTGTGTGTGTGTGTGTCTCCCCTGCATGAGTACAGATGTTCCCCCTGCCTCTTCTGTATGTTGGGAATCAGATCTCAGGGCTGTTTGGCACCCAGAGACTAAAGTAAGTAAGGTGTTGCTGTTCAACAATCCCCCCTTTTTGGTCTGCAATGCAATGCAATGCATAATCCCCTTCCACTTCGAGGCTCTCATACAGTACAGTGTGTCTCGTTCATCTGCCCCTACAGTCTGCCTATGTTCACAGTTTTAAGGAGATTCGCTATTTTGCTCACCATGCTGTTTGAGGGGCTCCTGCTGAAGTAAGTTCCGTCCATCACATGTACAACAATACTAATAAAGTATGGGGGGGGGGGGAAATCAAGTCAAGTCAAGTCAAGTAGAACTTTATTTGTCCCCAAAAGGGGCAATTGGTTGTGCAGCAATCGCAACGCAAGACACATAAGTCACATAAAAACACACAGTTAAGCGCAGTACAACATCAAGATGCCCAAGTCAATTGAATACAATCACAATTAAATACACTGTGAAGCAGTATGCCTAAATATAAAACCATAAAAATATTACTAAGTAATAAATATGTGTTTCGTCACACAGAAAGACTTTCTCCAGGTCTGTGAAGTGGACGGTGTTTGCCATGATCCTGGGCGCCATGGTAGCGGCGAGGTATAAGCCAGGCCTACAGCGGTGGTTTTGTTTAATTGTCATCATACTCTTTAATTAGGACGAGGGGTTGCTGTTTCTCCCGCTCCGACACGTTCTTATCTCGTCTCGTAGCTCCGACCTCGCCTTCGATCTCCCGGGATACACGTTCATCATGCTCAACAACGTCTGCTCGGCAGCCAACGGCGCCTACATAAAGCAGAAACTGGAGTCCAAGGTAAACTGAAATGTAAATTGCACCTTTTTAAAGGGGACCTATTATGCCACCAGGTGTTAGCTATTGCAAGCCGCCTCACAACCGTCTAGTGGGAATGTCCACAAAGATGTATGATTACCTGATCTACCAGCCTACCCAGTGGACTGCATCAGCAGGTAAACTGATCTAGTCAGCATACATCTAGGTGCACATTCCCACTTGTGATGTCACTAGACAGTAGTCACTAGACACATGGCAATTGTGAAACTGGTTGCAGTGGCTGATCACGCTCACACCTGGTGGCATAATATGTCCGCTTTAAAGCAACTTTTTTTCTTTTCTTTTCTTTTTGTTTGAATAGGAGATGGGGAAATACGGTCTACTTTACTACAATGCACTGATCATGATTTTCCCGACACTGGTGTGCGCTATCTTTGCAGGTGACTTGCAAACGGTACGTGTGTGTGTGTGTGTGTGTGTGTGTGTGTGAGAGAGATATTATAATATGACGTTAATATCCTCATCTGCAGGAGTCCTAACGTGAGTGTGTGCCTGCCCTCTCACAAGACTTCCACTGTTCAGAATGGCCCTGTGTTGTGATGTACATGTGACTAATAAAACACTTTGACTTTAACTTTGCATGTCTGATTCCCCCTTGCTCAGGCGATGGAGTTTGACGGATGGTCCGATGGGCTTTTTGTTACGCAGTTTCTCATCTCCTGTATTTTTGGGTGAGCACATATTTAAAGGGGCCCCACGTGTGAGTGTGATTAGCCACTGCAAGCCCTTTCAAAATGGTCATCGTGACAGTGACATCACAAGTGGGAGAGTCCACCTAGATGTATGATTACGAGATCAGTCTGCAAGCCTACCCAGTGGACTGTACCAACTGGTAAACTGATTTAGCCATCATACATCTCTGTGGATACTCCCACTTGTGATGTCACTATGTCACAATGACACTTTTAGTCACGTGACAATTTTGAAATGTCTTGTAATTGGCTAATCACACTCATACCTGGTGGTATAGTTGGCCCCCTTTAAGAAAATGCATTGGGAGATATTTCTTATTTTAACTATTTTCAACAGTCATTAAATGAAAATGTTTTCCGTTGGCAGGTTCATCTTGATGTATTCCACGGTGCTTTGTACTCAGCTCAACTCCGCCCTGACCACCTCCATCGTGGGCTGTATCAAAGTAAGTTGTTTTCTATAATATGGTAGAAATATATTTAGAATTTATAATGTGGTTTCTTTTCTTGCCTCCCTCCCTGCGTCTCCTACAGAACATCTTCATCACGTACATCGGTATGGTGTTCGGCGGGGACTACATCTTCACCTGGACCAACTTCATTGGCCTTCACATTAGGTAAGAGGAGGAAGTGTGGCTTTGGTATAACCGCGTCCATTTTTGTAGTCCCTGGCGAGATACTGTATGTAAAACTACAATCGTTTTCTGACCACAGTATTGCTGGAAGCTTGGTGTACTCCCATATCACCTTCACACAGGAGCAATCAAGTAAGAAACCAAAATTCAATCGGTACATTTTTATGCCATCACCATCGGTCAAATTAAAATGGTGTGCATATAGATGTACAGTATGTCCGCTAAATATGTGCCTCTCATTTCACAGAAAAGACCTAGAATGATCCAACAACGTTTTCCTGCGTGGAAGACAATGCAAGACTGCGTTAAATGTGTTTTAAATATATTAATATATTAACATGTAATGTACAGGTCGTGGTAGATACATTTCTAATGACTTTGACAATCGTATGCATTGGCTGTTGGGTCACGCTATATGCATCTTTTATATTCATGATATATTGCTGCCTCTCCTTCAACAAATGTACTCTTTGTAAGTCGCTTTGGATAAAAGTGTCTGCCAAATGCCCTAAATGTATCTGTAAATATTCATGAATAAATAAATTAAATTTGCCTTAAGTTCTTTCCTTTCAAGACTTTACTTTCTTACATACAGCTCATAAATCATGTTAAAGCATAACTTGGACGATTTCCAACCTTCTCTCTATCCACGAGGGATATAAGTGTGAGAAACGCCTGCAGTTGTCGCAGATTCTCAAATGACGGCATCAGTAAGGACATAAGTAGCAGTGATATCTGGTAAAACGTGCTATTTTGCATATATACAGTCACATCTGCTATACTGCTTACCCTGAACGCCTTCAGCACCAGTTACTCCAGTACACCCGCTAGCAAGTTCCCAGTAAAGCATCTAGTTAACTCTTCCAACGAACCAAGAGTTAAATCAAATTGCTAAACCACCTGTTCCTGACCTGGATTTGCTCAGATGTACTGAACTCCGTACCGACTACCGGTCTGAAGAAGTTAGCCTTTCCTGGAGGAGGTGCTGCCCAGGACCTCCAGATGAACCCCCAACTGTCTCCTCCCACACTTCTGGAAGTTAATACATTCCCTTTCTAATAGCACACGTTGTTTCCCTCCATGTTCATAGAGATGTACAGTATATGGTATATAAACTCCTTTTTTCATTTTATTCCATTCTCCCAACCCCATTAGCCAGCCACACATGTATACACACGTCTTGCATCCAAGAGTTGTTCTGACTTGTTTTTTTTTTGTACCATTTCCATAATTAGTTTATACAGTACAGTGTAGTGTCATTTAAAAATGCCTCATCATGGCTCACCTGTGCCTTACTGTCAAGGTGCACAGGTGAACTTATAACATTTGAATTTAGAGCTAATGAGAACGACTGTGCTGTGATTGGCTGAGCAGAGAACGAAGACTAACCACTGGAAGAAAATTAAATCAAATAATTACTTCTCGTTTGCTTGTTATCTGTTAATGTTACGATCGGAACCTCAACCACTACAATATCCTGCCCCACTAAAAACCAATTCACCCCCTTTGCTGCTCTAATGTCAAGATCAACCAGAGCTTTTATAATCCTAATCTTGTTAAAGAATAAAGAAAAACAGTAATCACACCACCATGTTGTAGGTCAATACTAAATGTATTAAATATCACCACCAACATACTGTAGCTCCATTCAGTGTCGGCCTTGGTAATTGGTATACACTTGTTTAATTAATCACGTTGCCATTTTTGGAGGAAAAACCAGAACAAAACAAAGACCAGTGAACAAAACCAGAGACAACAGTCAACATCATTTGCGACACCTTGAGGACAAGCTCTCCTCCTAACGGGCGTCCGGGAGGAGTTGGGTTAACGAAGACAAGAAGTGTACGTCTGTCCTCTCTCTCTGTCCGCACCCCCCCACCCCCAAGGGGAGGGGGGGAAGGGGGCGGGGTCTCCATCAGTCCGTGGTGGTTGGAATGCGTCGCTCTGCGTGAACATATCAACAGTAACGTCCAAACAAGAGCAGTTTCCAGCCTGAACAACACCACACATTACCTCACCTCTCTATGGTCGCCGTCATTATCGCCGGGGCATGCAGACGACGGTCAACAGAAAGGCCGACTGAACACGGCTCATATTCAAGAGGACAGAAACGCAGAGAGGGGGAGAAAGAAGGCTACAACTTATTTAATCTGAGGGAAACGCAGGAACAGGAATGGCTACGGATTCACCACGCCCCCCCCCCCCCCCCCCACAGCAGTAGGCGGGGAAACAGGCGGTCAACTCAACACACAGGGACGCACACGCCCGCGATAATGACACGCGCACACACACCGCTGAAATGACATGTGATCGACGTCCATCAACTGCACAACATTGGAAATCTATACAAATTTTACAATAAAAAAATCAAGTCTAGCAAAACAACAAGCAAAGTAATAACTGGAATAAAAGGTGACCCTCTCTCAAAGCAATGACTTTATAGTACAGGACGTCACTGACGTCAGCTGCTTTACACAAACAAACCCCGTGTGTTGTGGTTCATTTTTAGAATCGTAGAGCGGACATATTGTGGCCGTGTTGTGGTGAGCATGACCTGCGTGGATCCAACATGGCCGCCGTGTGGACATTCCACAACAGAACTCCACATCTTACAAAGTGCGACTAAAGTGAGCTCGCAACACAACACCGGTTGGCTTTTTTTAGTTTTTCTTTGGGGGGTGATGGGTGTCATTTTAACATTTCTTCAGGAGCTCACAAGGCGTGATCAACAGCACATACCAATCATTGCAATGAATTCTGGGTTTTTTTCCTCGTGTAAAAAATATAAATATCTCAGGTAAAAAAATAATCACAGATTTATATTCCTCCGATACAAATAAGAGAGAGTCGTGGTTTCCGGGATACAAAAAGTAATCATAGTTAAAGGAAACCGGGTTAGCAAGACGTGAGAAGATGGGGGTTGAAATTAGCTAACGGTCTCGGGGGGAGGGGACAGTGTCCATGTAAAGGGGGGTGGGAGGGGACAGTGTCCATGTAAAGGGAGGTGGGAGGGGACAGTGTCCATGTAAGGGGGGTGGAGGGGAACAGTGTCCATGTAAAGGGATGTGGGAGGGGACAGTGTCCATGTAAGGGGGGGTGGGAGGGGACAGTGTCCATGTAAGGGGGGGTGGGAGGGGACAGTGTCCATGTAAGGGGGGGTGGGAGGGGGCAGTGTCCATGTAAGGGGGGTTGAGGGGGACAGTGTCCATGTAAGGGGGGGTGGGAGGGGACAGTGTCCATGTAAGGGGGGGTGGGAGGGGACAGTGTCCATGTAAGGGGGGGTGGGAGGGGACAGTGTCCATGTAAGGGGGGTGGAAGGGAACAGTGTCCATGTAAGGGGGGTGGAGGGGTAGTGTCCATGTAAAGGGGGGTGGGAGGGGGGAGTGTCCATGTAAAGGGGGGTGGGAGGGGACAGTGTCCATGTAAGGGGACAGTGTCCATGTAAGGGGGGTGGGAGGGGACAGTGTCCATGTAAGGGGGGTGGGAGGGGACAGTGTCCATGTAAGGGGGTGGGGACTCTCCTTTACAATCAACCCCACGGCGGGTCCCTCGACAGCGGCCAGCTGAAGCAGCTAGGAGTGTGTTGCCGAATGGTGACTTTACAGTGGAGTGAGTCATTGAGTCTGGGCATAGCAGCCGTCCGATGCTGCACTTCAGATGCCCCCCCACACACACACCTGCCCCCCTCCCCGGGGCCATTAGCATTGGAATCACATTGCTAAGTTTAGCCGCGAGCTAACGCTAGCGCTAAATGTAGCCGCGAGCTAGCGCTAGTGCTAAATTTAGCCGCGAGCTAACGCTGGCGCTAAATTTAGCTGCGAGCTAACGCTAGCGCTACATTTTGCCACACGCTCACGCTAACTACACCCCCGAGCGGTTCAGATCTCCTGGCCCACCGTGGCCTCCAGTGGCTCGGCCGGGCCCAGTGGCTCGGCCTCGGTCCGGCAGCGCTTGGCGGGCCGCTCCAGCGCCACCGACTCCTTGTGTTCTAGCAGTGTCTCCACACCGTTCCGCTCGTGGTTAGTGCCACCGCCGCCACCACAGCCATTGGAGTTCGAGTCACTGTCTGCGGAGACGGGGGGGAGGAGGAGCAGGGGAGGCGGCGGCGGCGGTGGGAGAGGGGCATCCGACGGAGGATGGGAGGAGCCGCCGTTGGACTGCAGTGGCTCTGCTTTGACCTCGTTGGCCGGTAGCGTTTGGGTTTGGGAGCACTCGGCCGAGCTGGAGCTGTGGCTGGTAAGACCTGGGGGAAGGAAGTCAAATGTTGAGCCAAGACCTTCCACCGGACAAAGTCTGCAACGGATCAGACGTGTGATTGGGCGATCGATCACGCAAGGGGCGGTGCTCACCATTCTGACCACTGCTGTCCTCGCGTTCTGATTGGCTGGTGCTGCTGTTGGAGGTGTTGGCAGGAGGCGACGCCGCCCTGCTGGACGTAGCGCTCTCCGTCTCGTCCAATAGCCTGTCCATGTAGTCTCTGGGGACACAGATGGCCAATCAGAACATTACATTATGTGGAACAACCAATCACAATGTATATTATGTGGAACAGGGAAACAACAACTAAATATTAGACAACCAGTCAAAACCTATGTTAATGTAGAAGTACAACTGGGTCTTAATTAGCTTTGCGAACAACATAGCACATACATTGCGAATGTAGTACTTGCTAATAACATAAACGTGTCCAATATTTATAACTTACGTGACACCAGGGTGAAGGTTATATTTCCTTTTCCCAAGTCTGGTTTGCTGTGCAAAGAAATCATAACGCTCAGACTTCTTCCACATGTAATAAAAGGCCACACATTCTCCTACAGACCTAGTTCTCACCTGGAAAGAGGTCATTCAGCAGACACACGAAAAATCGTTATTACCCTCGACTGCGGACGATGGGCTCGGCTCAGGTTCAGCTCAGAGTTCCAAATCATTTTGTGCATTTGACTGAATCCCATTACGCGCAGATTTGTCAAATCGTGACAATTTTCAAAATTTGCCAAATGGCGGCACTTTTAGAAATTTGTCAAATCTATTTTGTCCTCGGAATTTGCCAAATCACAGCAATTTTCTAAATTTGTCTAATCGCGCCAATTTTCTAAATTTGGCAAAACACACACATTTTACAAATTTGCCCAGGTAAAATATCTTTCATTGAATGAGTGAATGAATGAAGCTGAATCTGAACCAGAGCGCCCATGAACCACACAAAATAAAACATTGACATTTTTGTATGTTGGATGTGAATGAATGAGTGATCAACTCTCACCTTATTGGCTTGAATTAAATGGAAGTCTTTGCCATAGGCTTTGAGACCTTGCTCAAAATTTCTACATTCCTCTTCAGTCCAGACAGACAATTCCTCTGTCAGGGGGAAGACACTGGAGTTAGTCTTCATCAGCAACGCAAGTCTTGAGAAAGACAAAAGTGCAACTTTTGTTGAGAAAACAACGCAACAAGTTGCAGGACATTTGCCCACCTCTGGCTGCTTTCACATTAAACTTGAGTCTCCTCAAGGCCTCCTCTGGGTCAAAGTCACACTTGACCAACTCGTACAACGCCTGCGGGAAACACAGAGAACATGAAGCCAAGCCAAGCAAGAGCCAACCTCAGAAGAGACCTCTTCCCAACATGAGGACGTCTTAATGTGCACTAAACACAGCCCAGGTCCCAGGGAAACAATTCATATTCAGTCATTTCACTGTCGCTTTTATCGAAAACAAGTAATTATTTTCAGATCCATGTCATGTATCAACGAGCAGGTAGGGGTTTGGCATCGATGGCGCCCTAGACTGAGGACATCAGAAGACCGCGGTGTACCTGTTCGTTGTCCTTGATGTGCGACCCCTCGGGGACGGCGTCCACGCCTGTCTCCTCGCCGGTCCGCCGCGACGCCTCCGTCAGGAACTCCACTACTTTGCCTTCCGGAAGACACTCAGGATTCCATAGCAGTTGGTCATCGTTCTCATAAACTGCAGGGAAGAGGATTACCAGTTAGACGAGCAGGGGGGGAAATCACCAAGGAAGCGTTCCAATAGTCAGAAGGAAGACGTAAACCATTGAAGGAGTTACCGAGTGTGGCGTCTTACCCTTCTCATTCTCCTTGTATTGAGACAGACCGGAGGGGGTCTCTGCCTGGTACATGGAGCCCACCATGATCTCCTACACACACGATGAACACAAAGTTAACACACTTACCCCAGACACAAAGACCTGCGTATTGAATATAATAATTTGAATTCATCCAACAGCTATGACGGTACACCTCTGGAGGAAGGCGGCCCTTACCTTCTTCCAGTCTTCAGACGGGACGTAGTCCTCGTCCTCCTCCGACTCCTCCTCCGCATCGTTGCCTGAAAACAATGACAACAACAAGACGGCCATGTTGTTTTACCTCCATAAGACTCAAGCAAGCTGAAGTTCAAGACATCCTCATCCAGTGATGGATCCGGATGCTTCAGAGGACAGAGGACACGCGTACCTTCAAAGTATTTGAGCTTCTGCGTGCGGATGAGGTCGGCCGTGCCCAGGGACCGCACGGAACGCGTGCGTCCGCTGGCGAGGCCCAGAGCGAGGCCGCCCTCGCCGGGGGGCTTGGTCTCGTCCTCCAGTTCCAACGAGGTCTTCCCTCCCTCTGTCTGAAACAACACTATACAATAAGCTCCAATACAGTAAAATTATAAACAATCGATCGATAACAACCTCTGTGTTCTCCGTTGATCGCTGTGGGAGTGTGTGTTTTGGATGGCTGGCTTAATTGGCACAATAAATACAAAACTAAATACAAAAATAGACAATAATCAGGGCAGGATGGTTGTGGGTCGGATCCCCAATTGGCCATAATGAGTGACGCAACTTTGTCTGTTACCATGACAATGTTTTTGATGATTGCAGTATGAAAAAGTGCCAATGAAAAGCACACCCACCTCTGTTCTCTTCATCTCCCCAGTGCTCCTGCTGCTCTCGTCATTGTCCAGCTCCTCCTCTTCCTCCTCCTCCTCCTCATCGTCCTCCTCATCGTCCTCTTCCTCCTCCTCCTCATCATCCTCCTCTGGCTCCTCCTCCTCTTCGTCCTCCTCCGCGGGCGAGCCACCCCCATAACCATACAAACTCAGCAACTCGTGAATGGGCATTTCTCCCTCCTATCGGACAAACGAAGGAAAACACACAGCTTACACTCCCATCGTTTATGTGCCTGACTGTATATACCACTGAATTAAGATCGGTCTTTCTAACGTACGCGGGCCAGATCTTCGATCTCGTTGGCATGTGTGTCGTCCGTGGTCTCCAACTGCTCCTCCTCCTCGAGGGTGCGTTCGTCGTCGAAGTCGTGGACCAGCATGTCTGCCGAGGGGTCGAAGTCTTGGTCCACGGAACCCACTGAGCCTCCTGAAACAGCGTTCATTTATTCAAACATTCATTAATCTATTTAAAAAATGTTCTTCAATAAATCTAATTGTATCATCTCACCAATTAATATAATAGAGAATTTGGACTTTGTACTAAAGTATGTGCAAATATAATAATATATAATTGTATATCGCTTACCTGGGCTCGACTTCCCAACGGAGGGCTACAGAACAAAAGGGGGAAATAATGATGATTATTATTATCTATTATATTAATAGTACTTAGCATTGTTTAGCATATTGTATGTTCTTAGATGTTGGTAATGTGCTCAGAATGGCACGTCTGCTCTTATCCCAGCTATTATGCAGGCAACCGAGCAATTATGAAACTCATTCTATTAACATTGCAACAACTTGGACGTGAGACAGGGTCGAACAATCGGCCAGCGGTGCTGCGTCGAGGTGGTGAAAAGCACCAGTAACACATTATACACACAAACACAGCAGTCACGTAGAGCCAGCACCACCTGCGTCATCTCAGTTAGAGAATGAGTGTGTGTGTTGGTTTTTATACAAGTTAACTTGAGTGTGGTGTGTGTGGTGTTTTGTACAAGTGTAACGTTGAGGTGTGTGTGTGTTTTGTACAAGTTAACTTGATGTGAGTGTGTTTTTGTATAAGTATTAACTTGAGTGTGTGTGTTTTGTACAAGTTATACTTGAGTGTGGTGGTGTTTTGTACAAGTAACTTTGTGTGTTTTTGTACAGTTAACTGGATGTGAGTGTGTTTGTATACAAGTTAACTTGTGTGAGTGTGTGGTGTGTGTGTTTTATACAAGTTAACTTGAGTTGGAGTGTGTTGTGTGGTTTGTACAAGTAACTTGAGTGTGTGTTGTGTTTATACAAGTTAACGTGTGTGTTGGTTTTGGCACAAGTTCCACTTGACGTGAGTGTGTGTGTGACTGTTTTATGCAAGTTAATTTGAGTGTGTGTGTGTTTTGTACAAGTTAACTTGAGTGTGTGTGTTTTGTACAAGTTAACTTGAGTGTGTGTGTGTTTTATACAAGTTAACTTGAGTGAGTGAGTGTGTGTGTTGTACAAGTAAACGTTGGCCCGAGGTTTGGTATCTTGCCCAAATATTTGTATATTTTAACTGCACATTTGTAAATCCGTCAGTATATTTGTATTATTACTCTGTTGTCTTCCATATTGTTGTGTTGTACTGTATCACTATGCAACCTGGCACAAGAATATCCTTCAGGATTAATAAAGTTCTATCGTATCTTATAAACAATTGCACATTATGAATACGTTGTGGAGTTGATATATTCTTGATCAGATGTCTAATCCAGGCCATACATATGTGTAGATTTTTAACAGTAAATGTGTAAATCCGTTCGATTATTTTTATTTGTATTCTGTTGTTTTCCATGTTGTTGTATTGTACTGTATCGCTATGTAACCTGGCACAAGAATTTCCTTGGGGATTAATAAAGTTCTATTCTATATTCTATTCTCTATTCCATATTCTCTATTCTATGGCGACGTAGCGCCTCTAGCTCCACGGTGCTAGCGACGCAGCAAGCATCCCTCTCTCTCTCTCGCTCCCTCCATCTCTCCCCCACAACCACCGAAAACAAACACGTCACATCATTTTGGCGCCATAAATATACATTTTACGTTCGCCGTGTAGCGTACTAACGTGTAAAACACACACACACACACACAGGGCTAGCGCTAGCAACACGACGGCTAGCTGGCGCGCCAGCTAGCCGTCGTGTTGCTAACGCTAGCCCTGTGATCTCCGAAGTTTCCGAAACAGGAATTGTCGTCGTAACGAACCGAAAGTACGAGGACATTTTTTTCCGCACTCGTAATAAATAAATTGTCGCACAAATAAATAAACAAATAAATACATAAACAAACGTGTGTGCCGCAAACGCGCTCGGCGGGGCGACGCGAACGCGAACGCACACGGCAAATAAAAAAATAAAAAATAGAACCAACACCACTTTTGCGATTTCAAATTACTTCTTGGACTTTCTTACCTCCGCCATGTTTGCGATCCCTTTGGGGTCACGTGACGCTGGTGGCGGCGGCGGCGGTGGTGGTGGTGGTGGGGTTGGGCGGGGCGGGAGGCGGATGGGCGGGGCGAGGGGCGGGGTCAGCAGAAAGGCCCCGCCCGCCCCCACCACTTCTTCTGCAGCATCTGCATCCTCCACTGTCTCAGACTCCCAAGGAAGTTGTTGTGAGAGTCGTGCAAAAGACTCATGATGAACTCCCAACTTTAGCACTTAAGAGACATCCGTGTCTAAATGTCTAAATGTCTAAATGTCTAAATGTCTAAACGTCTACACGTCTAAACGTCGGCTCTGAGACACAACCGTCAACGTTTCTGATTCATGTCGTAGAATTAAATGTAGCCTCCTGCCCCCCTGATCAGATGCACGTTAAGCACGCGTGCGGTGGTATCACCTTTTCTCGGAAATCGCTGATTTGCTCGTTGAGATAGTCGTCCAAACATGGGCGCTATATTGCTCGGTAAACAGCCATGCCCATAACCTGTTTATGGGATATCTGTTTAGAGGATATCGCCATCGCCGAAATGTAATCCATTAGGAAACACTTTGCCGCAAGCGCCGCAATAAAGTGCACACAGTCCTCTGCCATAAACGCCCGATTCCACTCTTTAACATTTTAGAAAGTGGGACTTAATCACAGCCTACCAAAAAGGTTCCAGCCAGTCACAGTCTGACAATAATCTTGATTGGAATCAACTCACATCACGGGGGCGGGGGGGGGGGGGGGGGGGCAGGGTCGTCAGGGTACATACAGTATGTGCGTACGGAAAGAATACCCAAATATGGGGTCTGATGATGACATCACATCAAACTCAATGTTGCATAAATACCGTGTGTGTGTGTGTGTGTGACCATGTCAGTAAAAGGACAGTTGTCTCGCCAATTAGCCAACATGAGGTCTCCGCCGGTGCTGCTGCTGCTGCTGCTGACGGTGTGCGTGTGGTGCGTGTCGGAGGTTCGGACGCAGGGCCATACGACTCTGAAGCTGTGTGGCAGGGAACTTCTCCGAGCCGTGGTCTACACCTGTGGAGGCTCCCGGTGGAGGAGGAGGCTCATGGACACCACAGAGTCTGGTTAGTATGGTACACCGCCCCCCCCCCCCCCCCCCCTCCCACCACGCCTTATTTTTATTTGTATAATTTCTATGTCATTATTTTTTCATAGTTTATTGTAAATTGTCCCACTTATATATATTCTTGATTTTGATAACAGTACTTACTCTTGTTTAATTATAGTTATGCACCAAATCACCAAAGCAAATTCCTTGAATGTGAAAAACTACCTTGGTGATAAATCGGATTCTGATTCTGATTCTGATTCTGATTCTGATTCTGATTCTGGTTCTGATTCCCTCCCCGGTCCCAGGGGGCGGTGCAGCAGTGAGCCTACTGGGTAGCAGGGGTCTGGACACCAGGAGGAGGGACCAGTACCAGCGGGACGTGAACCAGGAACTGACCATCATGTGCTGCCAGATCGGCTGCCGGAAGAGCGACCTCTCCCGCCTCTGCTAGGCTCACTCCACGCTACGGACCATAAAGGTCAAAGGTCGACGGCTGTTTTGCAAGACAATCGCGAGGGAGATGGCAATTATGTCATTGTCTGTTTGAAGGGGAAAAGCCATGTTACTTTTTTACTGTGATTATCAAAGAAATAACAATAAAGAAAACTTGCACTCCATATATATATAAATGTGTTTTTTATTGCTTGTCATCTTTTACCTCCATAATACATAGAAAGATTAATATCGATGGGATGGATGATAATATAACATTGGTCTCTGGGTTTGTTAAAACTCATATCTACCAAACAATGCATAAATGGATTGCGTTTATATTGCGTTTTTATCCAAAGCGCTTTACAGTCTTGCCTCATATTCACCCACCGACATACACCAACGGCGGTGCCAACTATGCCAGTTAACAACCAACATGTCAGGAGCAATTAGGGTTAGGCTCAGGGACACCTCGACACTTAGCTAGGCGGAGCTGAACCAGTAACCTTCCTGTTGCCAGACAACCGCTCTTACCTCCTGAGCTACTGCCGCCCCATAATAATAATAGAATAAAACAAATGTACTCAACACATTACAGCCAAAGCAACGCAGAGTTTGTTACGACGAGAGGCAATAAATCGTGTGTTTGGCCAACCGTCGTCAATCGCCAGCCTTTTATCCCCGTCGGCCCACGTGTGTGTGTGTGTGTGTACGTGCGTGTGCGTGACTCACTCAAAGTACACGGCGTACACGCTAGCTACGGCCAGCAGGGAGCTGTTCTTGAAGGCGTGCGCGGCGAAGGTGTCGCTGGCGGCGTCCCAGAGGCACCGGCTGCCCATGTACATGCTCTGGTCTCCCAGCTGCCCGATGCTCACCAGCACCACCACCTTGTACCTGGGGATCAGCAGCTCCTTGACACGGGCCTTCACCACCTGGAGGAGAGAGAGAGAGAGAGAGAGAGAGAGAGAGAGAGACAACCGCAGAGTATGATCGACGAGAGAAGAGAGACCAGATGATGCGTCTGATTTTAAAGCCAAAGTGTTTTATTGTCACATGTTCTTCATAACACAGGGTCATTCTGAACAGTGAAACTCTTGTGACATGGCAGGCGATAGTACGCAAACAAGCAACACAATATACATATAATAATATAATACACACACAATGTACATAATAATGGTAAAAAAATTGTAACAGTAATAGTACAAATGGTAAATATAATAAATAAATATAAAAT
The DNA here is from genome assembly GCA_002895965.2 of Coryphaenoides rupestris. NCBI lineage: Eukaryota > Metazoa > Chordata > Actinopteri > Gadiformes > Macrouridae > Coryphaenoides > Coryphaenoides rupestris. Next base: position 113,850 of record PIJE02001116.1, on the reverse strand, counting down.
GTAATGTTATGTTGAAATATTGATTGAATATTGAGTATTGAGTATTGTGCGTGGGCTCAATAAAGTATTATCTTAAATAGTGGCAAACGATAGATCGATGTTTACTTCTGCTATGGTCTTGGTCATCTGTCGACACAGCTCCGCGTCGTACTTCTCCTCCTGCAGGTAGCTGCTCAGCACGTCCTTCAGGATGTCCGTCACCACCAGCGTCGGGAAGCGCTTGGACGGCCCTGCTCCCGGGTACAGATGACAGATTAAGGATGTATTATATTCTTTATTCAGTCTGTCAAAATGTTCCTGTTATTATGATCAAAATTGGTCATTCTGTACAGTGAAATTCTACTGACAAGGTAATGGTAATTTTTGTCGTGAGAATTAAAACATGCGCACACACACCAACCCACCCACCCACATACACATTAACATACACACACAGAATAAAAATATATATACATACTGTTACATACATATAATAGTTATATACATATAATATAGCCTAAGCCTGTAATAAAATGCAATTGAATGAAATGCAATTGTCATGCACATGTGTGTGTGTGTGTGTGTGTGTGTGTGTGTGTGTGTGTGTGTGTGTGTGTGTGTGTGTGCGTGCGTGCGTGTGTGCGTGTCGGCCACCTCACCCATGCGGTACGTGTTCTCCATCTGCACCAGGCGTGTGTTCTCCTCGTGGTGCCCGGGCTCGTCCATGTAGGACACGGTGCTGATCGAACTGGAAAAAGATCACAATGGACAAAATTAATCCAAAATGATCAAGAGTTCAAAAGGTTATCCTCGTGTTCTCATGCACACACACACACACACACACACAGGGGTGGTGAAAAGTGGGACTGACTACCCAGGGCCCCAAAGTGGAGGGGGCCCCCGCTAAAAGCCTGAAATTAAAAGTTTGTTTTTATTTGGATTTCTTTTCTTCTAAGTAATTAGTGACACAACTACAGCTAAATTGGCAAAATAAATTGGTTGATAGACTGAAATCAAAAAGAATAAAACAAAATATACTGGAGGGCCCCTGTCACCCTCTTACATAATAAATACTTAAACAACAACAAGCAAACCTAATATAACCACATAGTAAAAGTATCACAGTATTATATGGGTCCATACTGTATATATAATGATGGTCTAAACGCTGTTAAAATGAGTTTTTTTGTAAAATAACGTGACTTTTCTCCACGCTCGCCCGTGGTTGGGGCCCCTGTATGGTTTCTTTTCACACACACACACATGACTTACTCCTTCGTCTTGCCTGTGGTCTCCTTGGATCTAACCTCGTGGCTCCCCAGAGAGGACACGCTGCCTCTCTTCTTCATGATGCTCGGCCTGCGGGGGCCCTTCTCTTTCCCCGCCTCAGACATGACACCAGCTCTCCTCCAGGCAAGACTGAGACTGTGGAAAAAAAGAGTTTATATTGTCAGTGTTGTGTCATGTTTATTAGATTATGTTTATTAGACATAAAGTCCAGTAAACATACAATTTAATATAAAAAAAATCTCAATTAATTTACCACTTCCAGCCTCTCTAGTGCGCCACTGAATGGTGTTGGTGGTGTTGTTGTTGTTGTCGTCATGGCAACCGTCGGTCGCTGGGGTCTTCTGCGCTCCAGTGTTTCTTAAAGGGACCGCACGCGTTCCAGAATGACGTCATTTGTTTTGTTTTACATTTGAGAAATCGAAATATTTTTGATTAAATTGATTGCGTACATTGCAAGGATTAGATCAGATCGACGCACAAATGAAACGACGGGAGCCATAATGACCAACATTTTCCCTCTTTATTACCAAGTGAAACAGGTATATATTGACTTTTCATATATTTATTTACTCTCAAAATCTTTGGATGGGAAATTTACATGAAATGTTTGCATATTCTGTGTATTATGCAGTGAAACAAACACAGGGAACGTCAGTTCAAAAGACATACAAGAACCCAAAGTCAAACATTGGCAAATGTAAAAAAAGAAAAGTTTCAATAAATAATTAACAGAAAAACCTTTGAACGACTGTGTTTAATTATTATTTTCCAAAGACAAGTAAGGCTTTAACGTAAAAATAAAAAATTGGATGTCAAATCCATACCTCAGAACATCCTAGAATGAGATGTCACTCATGTATCACCTCAAGCCAACGACTTTATTCAGAATCTGAAACAGGCAGTTCTCTGACGTCTTCAGGAGGATGCGTGACAGTTGGCATTTCATGAATTCAAAGACAGGATTTAAATGAAAAGACACGCAGAGAGAGAGAGAGAGCATGGATGACCGACAACCTACACACACACACACACACACACACACCATGGGGGTTGCTATATTAATGCGTGCATGCCAAAACAACGGCACAAAGAGAGCTCGTATGTGAAGGTGCAACCAGAGCAGGCCTGCACGGCGAAGGCAGTTACCCCTTCAGGTCCCGTTTGGACTGCAGTTGTGTTTGCGAGGAGAAAATTACGTTGGAAAAATGGAATCGGAACCCCTTTGCAAATGAAATCAGAACCGTTTGGAAATGGAATTAGAATCATTTGGGAAATGAAATCGGAACCCCTTTGCAAATGAAATCAGAACCATTTAGAAATGAAATCAGAACCCTTTGGAAATTAAATTAAAACCTTTTGGAAATGAAATCGGAACCGTGTAGAAATTAAATCAGTACCCTTTGGTGATTAAATCAAAAGCGTTTGGAAACTGAATCACTACCATTTAGAAATGAAATCAGAACCATTTAGAAATCATATCAGAACCCGTAGGAAATGGAATCAAAAGCTTTTGGAAATGGAATCAGAACCATTTGGAAAGGAAATCAGAACTGGATTGGAACGTCTTGGAACTGGAGCAGCAATGCGATGGTAACCATGGTGAAAGACAAACACAGTCTGATGCAGATCTCATGCAGTGACATTGTGGGATATTTCTTTCACTGGGAAAGTCACATTTGCTGTTTATGTGTTTATTTGTTTGTTTGTTTGTTGTTCGTTTTTTCACGAGAAATCCACACAAAAATAATACGCCTATATGGAGATGCAGGGACGGGTGTCGTCACGGAAACTCGATGCATTATGAACGGTTAATATTGACTCAACTCAACTGACAACCACAAAGACACCTCCATATGTTCAAAGCGTTTTTTTAAACATACTTCTTCTTTTTTTACCGTATGTACTGTACATATTACATTTTTTTACACATTTTAAATATTGCTATTAGAAAATGATAAAAACAACTATTTACTCCACACGGTGGAAAAACCCGAAAAGCAAAACAAGAAGAGGAGGAGGAGGAAGAGGAGGAGGAGGAGGAGGAGAAGGAGGAGGAGGAGGAGAAGGAGGACGTGTCTAGTGCTACTCTGCTCATAGGTGGGGCACTCTCTCTCTCTCTCTCTCTCTCTCTCTCTCTCTCTCTCTCTTCCAGCTGGGTCAGGCGGAGCTCGGACCACCCGTTCGGGCGATGGGGGCGGTTAGCGGAGCTAGAGCCCATCAGCTATTCACAAATAATAAAACAACAACAACTTCTCACTTTCAAAGCGTTTCAGGCGTTTCAGAGGCACATCGAGGAGTTCACATACCGAGGGGTAAATATGGTGCATTATGTAAGGTATCATTATTGTTATTAAAATATTATTATTATTGTTCTTCTTATTATTCTTATTATTATTATGTATATCTGCTTCATGTTGACAGCGGCGACTAACTGATTAATTTTGTTGATTTCATTGATCGTTGATTCATCCGTTCTTAATTCAGTCTGTTACAGTCGATCGATTGTTTTGAGCTCATAATTTCACCAGTGGTTTATTAATTGATATGAATAATTGTACTTAATTAAATTCATATACACTGTATATCGATGTATCACAATTAAATCTATTCTGCAAACCAAATCTGTGAGTAAACTCCTCTAGAGGGCGTTAAGGTTGGATGACGTAAAATCCCTGATCATCATCATTGTTCTATATGAATAAAAATGACAAATTATTCCCTGTCCCGTCTTGCTAGCAAGAGAAAGACGTTGTCCTTAACGATGAACTCGAAGTGGCAGTCGAACACTATGAACCGTGGTTGTTATTGCACCTCAGTAGCAGGTACCGGTGGAGCCAGGAGCTACGCTACCAACACTATGGGCCTTCTTCCCCTAGCGGCCAATTTTAATTCTTAACACTCTTAAAGGTACTATAAGTAAGAATCAGTGCATTCTGAGCTGCGTGGGTTGAGACAATAACAATCAGAAACTAATGTTATGGGGAAAAGGAACGAAGTGAGATGTAAGCGCGGATAATTAAAAAATATATATATTTCATAGCTTTTTTTAAATGTGTACAAGGTTTAATTATGATTAGAACTAATATTAGTTTCTGATTGTTATTGTCTCAAGCCACGGAGCATTTATAACCAAGATGGCCACTAAGTGAATAAGGCCAATTGTTGAGTATTTTAGTTTTTGTTTTTTGGCTGCTATTTGTTGACGTCATCTGACCACCGGCTACACAAACGACAAACTAAAAGCTGAAACTAAAACTAATTATGGCCGCGTCTCGGTCTTAATCCATCGACAATATGTCGGGGACGGAGATTATCGCCAACGGATGAACACAGCACGAATGCACCCGTTATAAAGGACCATTTCTACTTCAGCTTGAAACAATATTGAGATGTCGTTTGAGTTTTGTGTCTGTGTCTGTATTTGTGTGTCAGCGTATGCATGAATGTGTGTGTGTGTGTGTGTGTGTGTGTGTGTCTGTGTGTGCAGATTATGTTTGATTGCACTCAAGTAATCCCAACGGTAATCATAGCATAGCTCGCTTGAACTCAAACAAAAGAAAAGGTTCACAATTGGGCAGGAAGCGTCTGGTGGTGGTGGTGGTGGTGGTGGTGGAGGAGGAGGTTGGAGGTGGTGGTCTCTGAAGGTGGGATGTCGACAACAAGCCTCTGGTCTCTCTGGTCGCTGCCAGACGATGATTCTCTCGGCGGTATTCACCACCACGTCCGCTAGTTATCCGCCAAGTATTTACCTGCCAGAGGGAAACGAGATGGCGGCGAGTCAAAGCGTCAATTAAGAAGAAATGTGTTTTTATGTTTTGCAGAGTCTCTATTGACAGGGAATGTTATTTTTTCAAATTGTACAATAGTTGTACACTTGAATGTCTGCTTGCAATTATTCTGCTTTTATTAATTAAGTTATTACTAAAACCAATAGTAATCGAGTCGATAAAAACCAATAATAATCGAAATTGAGTTTGACACCCCTGGCTTAGCTGTCAGTTTGGAATACAGTTTGGGGAGCGTTCCTACTCACTGCCCTCTAGTGGCCAGGGGGGGGAAAGCAATGAGAGTGAATGTGGTCCAGGTTCAGTGGCACAACTGACCTGCAGCGAACCTCTTCTTGACCAGGGACAGCCTGTAGCCCGAGCCCACCAGCTGGATGTCGCAGCCCGACAGCGTGCTGCCCTCACTGGTGAACTGCACGGCGAGCTGGGAGGGTTTACTGGGACCTCTCATTAACTGGAACCGGCCCAGCAGAGCCCCTACTCCTGCCCGGAGACAGACAGACGTTAGTTAGGAGTTCGAGCCGATCGGATCGCGCCGTCGTAAACGTAAACACAAGCTAACGGTGGGACAGCAATAAACGGCGGGAAAATGAAAATGGACAACAGCCAATCGGAGGGCTGGATGTTCTGATCACATGTTCTGTGCGCGCCACACACACACACACACCCCTCCAATTTTACAGATGATGATAAATGTCAGGTTTCAGAGGTGGGTTTGGGAAAGCGTTTTATTTCCCTGTTATTTCACATTAACACGAAACTAAGTGCTTCGCTATGCGAGCCTCATTGATAATTCATCGACGTCAATAGAGAGAGAGAAAGAGAGAGAGCATTCCGGTAGTTGCGGTAGTGTATATATGTATTATATATGTATTATAATATGTATTATCACTGCCAGTCTTTTGTGACGTTGACAAAAGCCAAGTCAGTCAAATGAAGGAGCAGGAATCGGTTAGATCGGGCAAATCAGATATTCATTGGTCGTAACATTGAACTTCATATGTCAAAAAAATAAAAATGATAATACTGTATTCGCAATATCGAAAAAATAAATATTTTAAAACGTAACCGTACCTCCATTGTCCGACCGCTGAGAGAGACTGGGTATCTTCCACAATATCGTCTGTTGCTCGTGGTTCCTGCAAGACACACAACGCAACACAAAAACAATATTATATTTATTTCCCTTCAATCATGCGGAAAAAGTTAATAATCAAAAAAAAAAGTCTTTAAAAAGAAAAAGAAGAAGAAGATCGTAAACAGGACTCGGTTGTCTCCTCACCAGGTGGCGGGTGGGATCATGGCTTGCAGTTTGGCCACGCCCCCGTCCACGGGCACCAGGAAGTGGATGTTGTGCAGGGGCGCGGGGGCGGCCATAGCCTGGCTGTTGTACTTGTAGTCGATCCTCAGGTCCGTGCTGCCGGCCTCCCCGCGCCAACTCAGCGCCAGGTTCAGCGGGGTGGACTGGATGCCCTCCGCTGCCACCTGCATACACACACAGTTTACACAAAGTGACATATATTAGTTCACAAACAACAACAACAACAACAACAACAACAACAACACATACATAAACATACACAGACAGACAAACAGGCAGAGCATGATTGATGGATAGACAGACAAACAGGTAAATCCACAGACAGGCTATTAATTACTATTACCCGTTGAAATATTACAGAAACATACACAGACAGACAGACAAAGGATGATTGATGGACAGGTAGATAGATGGTTAGACAGACAGACAGATGCCTGTCTGCTGTCTGTCTGTCCTCGTCATGGTCTTCTGTCTGTCTAACATCTGTCAGATAAATCAGGGTAATTATAGATGGGACAGAAAAACCCGAACAGTGACAAGACAGACAGACAGGACAGGACAGACAGACAAGAGAGGACCAGACAGAGGGACAGGACAGACAGAGACAGACAGACAGACCATGACAATGACAGAGAGACAGGACAGGACAGGACAGGACAGAGAGACTATGGCAAAGGGAGAGACAGACATTTAGACAGAGGATGATTGATGGACAGGTAAATCGACAGACAGACAAACCTATTAATTGACAGACAAACAGACACAGAGAGAGACAGACAGACAAGCAGACAGACAGATACAGGTAGACAGACAGAGAGACAGGCAGACAGACCTGGTACTTTATCATGTCCACGTTGTAGTAGGTGGCCTGGGGCTTCTGTTCCGCCACCCTCCTCAGGTGGCTCATCAGGTTCTGCATGTTTACCCAGAATTCCTTGCTCTCCACCATGTCCGTCGTGGAGTCACTGGAGCATCAAAGGGGGTCAGACCAGAACACATGTTACTGACGACTCCTCTGTGTGTGTGTGTGTGTGTGTGTGTGTGTGTGTGTGTGTGTTGTGTGTGTGTGTGCATGCGCATTCATGTGTGCATCTTTGACAGGTGTACGTGTGTGTGTGTGTGTGTGTGTGTGTGTGTCTTTGACAGGTGTGTGTGTCGGACAGTTTTTGTGCGTTTTGGACAGTGTGTGCATGCGTGTGTCTGACAGTGTGTTAGTGTGTTTGCGTGTCTTTGAGAGGTGTGTATGTGTCTGACTAGTGCGTGTGTGTGTGATTTTGGATTTAGTCTGTATGTTTGTCTTCAGTGCGTGTGTGTGTGTGTGTGTGTGTGTGTGTGTGTGTGTGTCATGCGTGTGTGCATATCTTTGACAGGTTGTGTGTGTGTGTGTGTGTGTGTGTGTGTGTTTGACCGTCTGCATGTTCCTCTTAATGTGTGCGTCTCTCTCCGGTGCAGTGTGCTCCTCCTACCAGCAGAGGAGCTGTGGGTTGGGCAGGACCTGCTCCAGCCGCCGGTAGTTGCTGATGCTGAACGACAGGACCGGCTGGGTGGGCTGGCTGGCAAAGTGCCTGGTGATGCCCGCCGGGAACGACAGCACGATCTCCCCGGTAATCTTCACCACACACCTGACACCGGACACAAAGTTAGGGAAACTTTGACTCCCAGCTGTAGTATCACAGCATGTTAGCATCTAAGCGTGCTAGCATCTGAGCGTGTTAGCATCAGCGCATGTCAGCATCAGCGCGCGTGGTAGCGTAGCGTACTTGCTGGGGTCGGCGCCTTTGAAGTAGGCGTTGATGGTCTCTGTGAAGGCGGCCGCCACCGGCAGAGTGTCCTGGAACCCCATGGTGAGCGGACTGGGACCTCTGGAGGAGCCTGCAGAGAACACACACACACAGATGCAGACACACACACACACACACACACACACACACACACACACAGACGCATACACACACACCTCAGTACTTTTACACTGTTTCATCCCATTGGCTACTAGCGAGAGCATGAGCCAGGAAATTCAGACTTTAATTTGGTTTCAAATCAACACCGTGTAGACTGGCCACTGTCGGAATAGCCTCATTAAAATCCCCTTCTGAAAGCTCCAGAGTTTTCATCAGTATAGAATATCTCCATAGCGAAACAGGAAACAAGGCGTAACTCCACCCCTTTCAGATTCTGGTTTCCTGCCCAGGCTCTGTGTCGCCTCCCCCCCCCCCCCCAGCCCCAGAAGATCATGAGAACATGTGGCTCAGAAAAGACAATTTCACTTGCTTATAGCTTTAATTTGAACACTCAAAGGCCGTGGGACGCAAACAAACTCAACTAGACTCAAGCTTTTAGATTCTAGACTCGAGGCTCTAGAAGCGCAAGTGCGCGGGATCGTCCAGAGAGAGGGATTCCTACTCGTGCGGAGAAGGAGATGGGGGGGGGTCACCACCACTACACACAAACGACATATTCATGTCCCACAACCGCTACGCCGCCTAGCTAAGCCATCACGCCGGCTCTGGACTCACCTTCAGAAGGCTAAAATAAACCTGCCATTGTCAAACCAACACCAGGGGGCCCGGGTTGCCAACTCTGATTGGCCGGGGGGGGTGAAGGCAGGGGAGTGGTCACGGACGAGCGAGCAACCAATGAGGGAGTCAGAGGGAGAAGAAGGCGGGAGGAACACACACGATGACGATGACAATGACGATGGCGATGACGATGATGAAACACATCGCTGTAATTTTAGATCCGGACAAAATGTATTTTGTGCTTGCAGTAACGAAAAACGCAAAAGGCAATTTCCGCCCCTGAATCTAACAAAGTTAAAACTAACTATGATGAATAAATGGCTTTCAAGGCAAAGTGTAATTGGTACTTTTTATAGATTTAGAACAGCCTCGATAGCAGTGTCTATCTTGTCTATAGCGGAACGCTATTGTTGTATTGTATTACAACAATAAGCTCAAGCTAAGCCCAACAGTCTTGACAAACGGCGTTAGCCCCGCCCACTGAACCTGATTGGTGCACTGGTCACAATGCCAAGACCAAGAATCTGAGGGAGTCTCCAGGTGGAAGTGGCGCGGATCCAAAGGTCTAAGCCCAGGCGGTGAAGCAGGAGATTTGACGGACGTGTTGTTTGTTTGTTTGTCCTGTTTGTCTTGTTTGTCTTGATTCACCACGATGACGAGAGCACGCTGGCTGTCGCTCACAAGCTCCTGCTGTCCCACAAGCCACGAGAACGAAGGCTCTCAGATGGCAATTTTCAGAGGGCTTTGAGAAGATCTGCGTTTTTGCCCATCCATACAGGACTGCCACGGTTTTTTCAGAGCCACACTTTCACATGTATCCCCTCTAGTAGGGCGGCAGTAGCTCAGGAGGTAAGAGTTGTCCGGCAACTGGAAGGTTGCTGGTTCGATCCCTGGGCTCCTCCGCCTCCTAGCTAAGTGTGGAGGTGTCCCTGAGCAAGACACCACCTAACCCTACCTGCTCCTGACGTGTTGGTCGTTACCTTGCATGGTTGACACCACCGTCGGTGTATGAATGAGTGAATGTGAGGCAATACTGTAAAGTGCTTTGGATAAAAGCCGTATATAAATGCAATCCATAGTCTAGTCTCGAGTGAATGATGCTAGACTGGTCCGGTTCAGACTAGTAGCGTGTCAGTGGTACCTGTGTTGGACATGAGGTCCCTGCCGAGGGTGGGGGTGGAGGCGGCGCTCAGGGAGGTGATGGAGGAGATGGAGGACGAGCTCTCGGCCCGGGCCAGGGGGGCGAAGGGCGGCGGGCTGCCCGACACCGGCGGGCTGAAGGGCCGCGCCTGGCGGGGGGGGGGTGACACCGCAGGGAGTCAATCATCATTATCATCATCATCATCACAGACAGGGTTAATTCAGAACAAAATGTGTAGGCAGCATTACGACTTCATTTATAATGGTGTCATAAATGTACATTTACACATTTTACTCTTATCCACATATTGCAGCTCCTGTGAGTTTGGGATATTGCACTTGGCCATATTGTAATTTCAATAATATTAGGATTAATTGTTCAGCCCTAGACAGAACTAGATACAACTTGACAAAACTAGATAAAAACGAGAAAATGAGGAAGGGAGGGAGGGAAGGGAGGAAGGAAGGGAGGGAGGAATGAGGAAAGGAGCAGCTGCTCCTCCTCACCAGGTCTGCGATGGGTTTCCCGGGAGGCAGCTTTCGGTCGGGAGGAGGGCCGAGGAGGAGGAGGAGGAGGAACAGGACTCCCCACGGAGTGAGGAGTAGCAGGCCGCGCGGGAGAAGACGGGCCTGGAACACACACACACACACTACACAGACCAGAATCCAGAAATCTGAAATCAGCAATCTGAATCAGGATCAGATTCAGAATCAGCTTTATTGCCTTAGTTTTTCAAACAAAGAATGTGCTATTGTGAAATGTGTGCATAACATTGAACATTCAACTGAGAGTAATCGTATCGAAATTCAAAACATTTCTAAAGATTCAAAAATATATTTTAAAGAAAAAAGAAAAAAAGCAATGAAAAGGTGTGATTTAAAAGATTAGATTACCAAGACCAACTGTTCGTCCATAACATTGTGTAACAATAAGTAACATTTACAACTTCATTAATAACAGACAATATAATCAGGATAGCTATTGTCGGCCGATGAGCTCGAATCTGGGTGAACGGGGAGTTACACTTTCATTCGCTTCATATTTCCGTGTGTAATCGACAAACACAAGCTTGGCCACACACTTTTTTAAAAAGTATGCAAAGGTTTTAAAAATAGAACACCGTGTAGACTGGCCAGTGTAGAAATACACTTTTTTAAAATCCCCTTCTGAAAGCTCTGAAAGAGTTTTCCTCAGTATAGAATATCTCCGTCACAAAACAGGAAACAAGGTGTAACTCCAGCCCCTTTCTGTTTCTGGTTTCCTGCCCAGGCTCTGTGCAGCCCGCCCCAGAAGATAGAACATGTGGCTCAGAGAACATAATATAATTATTAGTTTGTCTGAAAAAATATGTCAAATGTTGTTAATATGTGTATATTGGATTTGTAATAAAAGCTGTGAACACATTTGCAGCGGGTAATACAGACAGATATTGAGTGCTTCATATTTGAGGTCTGCCACAACACAATTGATTACATTTAATCAGTCCCATTTTTACACATTTTTCTCCGACTCCTTCAACAACTTTAGACAGCGTGAGGAAGCCGCAGCAGCCACTCGATTTGAGGAATCGACTTTGTTCTCAAAACCTTATTGGCAGTTAGTCCTATAAGAGACTGCTATGAAGAAGGGTGCGGAGTGAGCCAGCCACCGGCCCTATCGCGTGAACAATCAGCTCGGAACCAAATTGAAATCGAAATTGACAATTGAACAAGCATTAGGGGGAGGCGGGAAGGTACAGAAAATTTGAATATAAATGAGAGATTTCCAATAAACATGGTAATCTTTTTTGGGCACGTTTTTCTGGTGAATTAATCTTTTATTTAAAGTGAAAGTAAAAACTGAAAGTGAGACTAAAAAGCTGAAACTAAAAACTGGAAGCAGAAAGTACAATTCTTAAAGGGACATATTGTGCCACCAGGTGTGAGTGTGATTAGCCATCGCAAGCCGTTTCACAATTGCCATGTGACTACCATCTAGTGACATCACAAGTGGGAATGTCCACCGAGATGTATGCTGACTAGATCAGTTTACCTGTCGGTACAGTCCGCTAGGTAGGCCGGTAGACTGATCTAGTAATCATACATCTAGGTGGACATTCCCACTTGTGATGTCACTAGACGGTAGTCACATGATGGCTACTCACACTCACACCTGGTGGTATAATATGTCCCCTTTAAAAGGTAAAGTAGTAACTGGGTTCCACACTCACTGCTTCCGGAGTAGGGTCCCGGCGAGGACATGATGGACCTGTAGGTGGTGGGGGGCAGCGGGGGGGGCGTGCCCCTGAACCCCGGGGTCACCTCCGGCAGCTCGTCCCGCGGGGGTGGGGTCCTCTTCCCGCCTCCGCCGCCGCCGCCGCCCAGGACCAGCGGGGACGGGACCCCGGGCGCCACGGCGACCAGCGCTCGGCCGGCAGCGGGGGGATGGGGCTGGTGGGGCGAGCGGGGGGGGCGGGGCCGGCGGCGACGAGGAAGAGGAGGAGGAGCAGGAGTAGCGCGCCAGCTCCCGCACCTCCTCGTCGAAGGCCTCCTCCCCGTCCGGGCACGCCGGGGGGAGGGCGGGGGGGGAGAAGTCGGGGGGGAGGGGCGGGGCAGGCTCGGCCGGGGAGGGCCCAGCACGATGGAGGGGGGGGAGTCGGGGGGGAGAAGGGGGGAGGGGACTTCGGGGAGAAGGGGCGGGGCGATTGGCAGGAGAAGGGGCGGGGCGATTGGCGGGAGAAGGGGGGAGGCGATTGGCGGGAGAAGGGGGGAGGCGATTGGCGGGAGAAGGGGGGCGGCGATTGGCGGGAGAAGGGGGGAGGCGATGGGCGGGACTGGGGCGAGGAGAAGGGCGGCGGGGAGGGAGGCGGCTCGTTGGGAGGCGGGCCGGGCGAGAGGTCGGGGGTGGAGGGGGTGGAGGAGGGCGTGCCGGGGGGCGGGGACTCCGGGGGGGGCGGGGGAGGGGCGGGCTCGTCCGGAGGGGGGGGCCTCTGGCTGCAGCTGAAGGTGACCCAGCGGGAGGAGGCGGTCTCGTCGCCCGGCGAGGGGCTGTCGCCAGGGCTGAACACCTCGTCCGGGGAGTCCTGGTAGGAGACGGGCGATTGGATGTTCAAGTAGATGGGGGCGGAGCTTCTGGAAACCCCTCCTCCTTTAGGTAGGTCGACTGTGAGCGAAAGAAGCTAAATCATAAAGTTCTTATCTTATCTTATATTATCTTAATACATCACCAAAGAAACAATGTGGTGAAATTATTTGGGAAAATAAAAAACAAAAATTACCAGTGGGGTCCGACGGGTAGCCATATTGACTCGTAGATGGAAAATGTTTTGGAGGGAGCGGGGGCGGGGCTAAAACACAGTTGAATATCGTGTTAAATACACCATCATACATGTACAGTATAACATACATGACCTGATAGCATAGAGGTAATAGACAACATGGGGGGAGGGGGGGGGGGCGTGGTCTACGATGGCTCACCTCCCATGGGGAAGCCCCTACTGAAGGAAGTCTCAGGGGGCGGGGCTCTCGATGACTCCGCCCTCCAGGCGTCGGCCGGGACCACTGTGATACACACACACACACACACACCAGACACACACATCAGTGGCCCCCTTTACCCCAATAGTTTAGTACAGTGGTTCTCAAACGATTTTTTTTTACTGACCGTCGTATGTGGCGTAGGCAGACTCTGACGGGAGTCCGAAGAAGGCCGGGGCGTTCTGGGGTAGTCTGTCACTGCGGTGAAATGCAATCGATTAAATATGCGTTACCATCAAAAACATATCATCAACAAATCCACGATTTCCTATTTTCCCCTCCCACTTGAGGATGAGTTTATTCGTTGTTTGTTTGTTGTGTTGCACTGTCCAAGAAACCGAGCTATTCTGTGACAAATATTCAAAAGTATAAACTTGTATGTCTGTTTTAAAGAAACCGTCCCCTCATGCTAGCTATGTGGGTGGGAGGAGTTCTTCATCCAGTAATTCACCGGGTGGCCATCTTGGTTCGAAACACGAAGGCGCTTCGCGTTTAGAACCAAGATGGCCACCGGGTGAGTAAGAAGCCCCATTAGAAGCGGCGAAGGCCTCACATCGGGGTGTCGGGAGCAGGGCTGGGCGTGGGCGTGGACCGCCTGGGCCTGGCAATCTCCTCGCCTGTCACAACACACAGGAGAGCGAAGAACAAAACAGATGAGATCAGGAAAATACTGGAGTGTACAGGACCACAGCTATCACATCTACAGTATATGTCCCATTCTTTATGAACACTATGATCTATGTACAGTATGTATGCCGGATCTATGTTGGATATGGACATAGAACATGACTTAACTCAACATCTATACATCTATACAAACAGTGAATTATGCAAATTATAAGCTACAAGTTGACGCCTGTATCATGTTCACGTTTTGTAATCACATGGAATGTATGTCCTGAGTATACTTACAGGATAGATTTCTCTTCATCTGACCCTGTCCAAAAAAAGAAAGAAAAGTCAATTGAAAAATGTAGTGTACTTAAATGAACTTTAAATACACTTTTATGGACAAAAATGTCGACAGAAGCCACAGAAACATGACTTATGCCGTGACCCACCTGGCCAGGTGAGGGGAGCGACTGCCCCAGAACCCAGAGCCACATGTTATGTAGTTTAGCAGTAAGATGAGCATTAATAGACGCTCATCATCACCATGTCCAAAGAAGAGAGATAGGCGTTAAAATTTTTGGGTAATTTCTTATGTTTTTCTGGCGCTGTTGTGCTGTTGCTCCTGTATTTCTGAGTTTATTATGTGAACCCTTGTATTCATTTTGTTTTACCACCTTTTTATGTTTTTTTGGTAAATATTTTGCTTTATTCACAGACCAGTAATGGGAACTTGGGGGTGGTGGTTGTGGTGGTGGTGGATGGTGGTGGTGGTAGGGGTGGTAGGGGGGTGGGGGTAATCAATAGGAAATGCACTTTTCAGTCTTCAAAGCACACTAATGGTCCAATGAACCGAGAGACAAGGCGTCCCACAAGCCGTTGTGTTCCCCGCTACGACGTACTCCCACTTCTGGGTCCCGACCCTCTCAGTTGGCAGACCACTGGTCTACGCTCTACGCCGCACACAACATCCAGGTAGCCAATCAAAAGCAAGGAGAGGGTGGGGTGACGGAGAGACAGACTCACCGGGCTCCGTCTCTGAGAGCAGCAGGAGGTAAGAGAGAACACACCTGGTTAGAGGGGGGCGGGGACACGTGGGTCAGCTGGACTCCAGCGACACCAACCGCGCACTCACACACACACACACACACACACACACACACACACACACACACACACACACGTCTGCATAAGCCATGCACACATGCACACACACATACATTCACACACACATACACACACTTTCTCTCTACCCCCCCACACACACACACACACATTCACAACTACGCACCACACACACACACACACACACACACACACACACACACACGTCTGCATAAGCTATGCACACATGCACACACACATCTTTCTCTCTCATATAAACAACTTCACACTTTCTCTCTTTCTCACACACACACACACACACACACACACAACACACACACACACACACACACACACACACACACACACACACACACACACACACACACCACACACACACACTGACAAAGTCATCATGCAGGCTTTATCGTTTTGGGTTTTTTTTGCCCGAAATGCAATTTATATAAAAACAGACTGCAGATAGGATGATGTCATACTATGAACTACCAGGTGACATCATGTCTCTCCCTCTACCTCCCTCTCTTTCTCCCTCTGTCCCTCTCTCTCTCTCTCTCTCTCTCTCTCTGTCGCTCGCTCGCTCTCTCTCTCTCTCTGCACCTCTCTCCCCTCTCTCTCTCTCTCTTTCTCTCGGTAGAGAGACACCGGGATGAACAGAAGAAAACAGAAGACAGAAAAACCAAAGCGTGGCCTTACCGGACTTCTCTTCTGCACGAGGGGCGGCAGAGAGAGAGAGAGACAGAGAGAGAGAGAGAGAGAGAGAGAGAGAGAGACAGAGACAGAGACAGAGAGGGACAGCAGAGAGAGAGGGAGAGAGAGAGAGAGAGAGGACAGCATAGAGAGAGAGAGAGAGAGAGAGAGAGAGGGCAGCATAGAGAGAGAGAGAGAGAGAGAGAGAGAGGGACAGCATAGAGAGAGGGAGAGAGAGAGATAGGAAGAGGATGAATTAAGATTTGAACAGGTCACAAAGAATGGTTCCTGTGTTAAAAACATGTGGAGTTGCAGGCTATGTATACTGTAAGTATATACATACTGTATATACTGTATATTGTATACTGTATATGAATAGTGTAATAATGTGTTCATAACTGTGTGTTGTTCAGGCGGCCATAGTTGTGTGTCCTGTCATGCACTGCAGAGGCTACTATTATTTTATTTATTTGTGTATTTGACAGGGACAGTGTACTGCTTCTTAGCTGTACCAGAGTTAGCTAAAAGCTCATTTGCATCAGCAGGCCCCTGGGCATACTGTACATCTAGGTGTAAGTTCCACTTGTGATGTCACCAGACGGTAGTCACATGGCAATTGTGAAACGGCTTGCAAGGGCTAACCACACCCACATCCGGTAAGTTAATTAAAGTCAAGCGAGGGACCCTCACCAGCGCCGGAGACAGGGCCAAGCCGCCCACCGAGGCCTTCAGCTCGTCCACGGAGGGCGTGACGCACTTGACGCTCTCCGACACCAGCGGCTTGATCTTGATCTTGAACTTCCTCCGGCTCTCCTCCTCGTCCTCCGAGTCGCTGGACGAGAAGAACTGCTTGGCCTTGGCAGCTGCTGCACACTGGGGTCAAGATCACTAACCTCAGAGGGGGGGGGGGGGATGGATCTGGAGTGAGGGGGTTTTCAACTCGACACGCGCCATCTTAAAATTGAAACTTGTCTTCAATCAAATTTCAGCTTAAAACCAAAACTGCCCCAAATGGAAACTCTGTCTTAAAATTCAAAACAACTGATATTCCACCTGTAAAATCAAATAAGCTTCAAATGAAACCCCATCTTAAAACCAAAACTGCGTTCACTGAAACTCCCGCTTAAAATAAGAACTGTTCAAGTGAAAACTCGTTGACACTCAATCTGCCGCAGCGCTAAACGCCCTCCTGTCCGTCCGAGCTCATCTGTCGGCCACAGCATCCTAACGAGGTGTCATTTTACTCCACATCTCGGACGCATCGACTCCTCCGGCTCCCCTCATTAATAATAAAGACCACACCGTCCACCAGACTCTGACGCTCAACTGATTTCTCAAAAGACTAAATCTGAGCCACCTCGTCAATAAACCGCTCATTCTGAATGAATAATAAACAGATGAATCACCCGTTATTAAAGAGACGGCTTTGATTAGTTTGTCGTTGAGTCGTTGATGATGAGGGAGAGATGTGTGATGCGGTTCAATCAGGGGAAATGTGTGTGGTTGGGGAACTCTGACTCTTGCGGAGTCAGAGTTTCTGCTATCCAATGACGTCATCTCCTCCACCTGCTCGATCTACACACACACACACACACACACACACACACACACACACACACACACACACACACACACACACACACACACACACACACACACACCTGGTCCATCGTCTCATCAGCTCGCAGGCTTCTCATCCTCATCCATTCTCTTACCTTAGCTCTGACCGTAAACAACTCTGTCAAACATGCGAATAGCTAGCTAAGCTAAGCTAAGCTAAGATAAGCTAAGATGATGGTCTGCGAGACCGAGGCTGAAAGGATACTTTCTCCTTCCTCCCCCGGTCGGAGGCTGAAGCCCTCCTCATCCACATCTGGGGAGGCCTGGAGGGAGGAGGAGGAGGAGGTGTAGGAGAAGGAGGAGGAGGAGGAGGGGGAGGAGGAGGTAGAGGAAGAGGAAGAAGATGATGAAGATGAGTTGAATGACCTACATTTACATTTACATTTACATTTAGGGCATTTGGCAGACGCTTTTATCCAAAGCGACTTCCAAAGAGTACATTTGTTGAAGGAGAGACAGCAATATATCACTGTGGTACATAAAGATAAGAATAGAGCAGGTTTCAAGCATTCATAGTTGCAAGGTTAATAGAATGAGTTTCATAATTGCTAGGTTGCCTGCACTATAGCTGGGATAAGAGCAGACGTGTCATTCTGAGTGCATTACCAACATCTAAGAACATACAATATGATAAACAATGCCAAGTACTATTATTTAGTGCCGAGACACACAAACACGCAAGTTAGCGCTTGGGTTAGGACTTACATATCTGTCCCAGTCGATCTCCCCGTAGAAGCCGTTGGGCGCTCCGTTGGCCTTCTTCTGTTGAGACGAAGGTGAGGAAGAGGAAGAGGAAGAGGAAGAGGAGGGGAGGCGGTGTGAGTGATCCTGAATCAATGCAGGCGCCACTCACAAGAATGGGAAGAGCGTAGCAGTTAGCATCCATTCACAACGCACTACACTACTGAAGCCAAAGGGTGTGTGTGTGACCATTCAGTCTGAGGGGTTCGTTGTAGGTTTCATTCAGTTTAATAACTTATTAAAATGGTCCAGCTTCACTGTGTTTAAGTTTAAGTTTATTTATCTATTAATAGAGCACATTTTCAAACAAGCACACTCGGTTTACTGTAATACAGCCTTCGAGAGAGACAGCATTTGTCGTGCTATGACAATACAACTGTATTGTTGCCCTGCCGGAAGTCTCCGATCACAATATCAATATGAGATCAATACAACGCCTTGCTCCGCAACATACGTACAGTACATGCTCACAACAACAGAGTTACCCCCCGCCCGCCACCCAAGGATTTTGAAAGACCAGATGACCTCTAGGCCCGCCTGGCTTCGGTGGCTCAACCCGCCCATACACCTCCGTAGAGACGCAGGTTCGATTCCCACCTGTGGTCCTATATGCTACCTGTCATTCCCTCTCTCTTTAAAGGCCCCCTATTATGCCACCAGGTGTGAGCGTGATTAGCCATTGCGAGCCGTTTCACAATTTGCCATGTGACTACCGTCTAGTGACATCACAAGTGGGAATGTCCACCGAGACGTATGCTGACTAGATACAGGTCCACTGGGGAGGCTGGTAGACTGATCTAGTCATCGTACATCGAGGTGGACATTCCCACTTGTGATGTCACTAGACGGTAGTCACATGGCGATTGTGAAACGGCTCGCAATGGCTAATCACGCTCACACCTGGTGGCAGAATATGTCGCCTTTAAACACGCTCACACCTCTTTCGGCTCTGTTGTGTTTGCACTGTTGTGTCCGTAAAAAGAGAGAAAAAAACGGCATCAAGGAGGTTTGAAGAAGGCTCCGTCCGCCATTTTGAAATGTACTCACGTTGCCTTTCTTCCCGCCACTTCCACTTCCTTCTTTGTCAGGTGAGCTCCTATTGGTCAAGAGGGAGAGACGAGACAACAGCGCACGTCACATGAACAATGCGACGACATCATCACCCATCATCACACGTTGAACAGTGCACGTGGTTTCAAGAGCGTGCGTGTGACTGCAAAAGCGTGCACGTGTGTGGTTTCAAGAGCGTGCACGTGTGTCGTTTCAAGAGCGTGCGCGTGTGTGGTTTCAAGAGCGTGCACGTGTGTGGTTTCAAGAGCGTGCACGTGTGTGGTTTCAAGAGCGTGCACGTTCTCGCGACACGGAGGAGAGACTCACGTGGAATCCCGGTACTTTGTATCTCTCTTCCGATACCAGAGCCTTCCTGCGTTCGGTTTTTCAGTCCTGGCCCAAGAGAGAGAGAGAAGAGAGAGAGAGAGAGAGAGAGAAAGAGGAGAGAGTCCAGGATAAGAGAGAGTCAGGATAGAGAATAGGAGAGGAGAGCAAGTGGGCAGAGAGAGAGAGAGAGAGAGAGAGAGAGAGAGAGAGAGAGAGAGAGAGGAGAGAGCAGGCAAGTGGCAATGAGAGAGAGAGAGAGAGAGAGAGAGAGAAAGGTCAGGATAGAGAATATAGGGAGAGCGAGAGGCAAGGAGAGACAGAGACAGAGAGAGAGAGAGCACAGGTTCAATGTCGGCTCCAGCAGCAGAACTTTTCTCAATGTCATATGGATGATGTCATACATTATTTTTCCACTCAGCCTCCAGAGTCCTGCATCCAAAAGGGCTTACTCACTGAATACCACTCTTCATACATGCACCACGAGAAAACGAGTGATGTACGTGTTATATTATACATATGATTAAGGATTAATGATTTGGCAGACATCTTGACCCACAGTGAGGTCAGATCCAGGCCATTAAGGAGGCAGACAGGTAGGCAGGGCTTTGGGGTCTTAGGTCACGGAATGCCTGCAGGTAAGAGTGCGGATGTAACGGACATCGGGGATCGAACCCGGTACCTTTAAGCCCGCCCCCCCCCCCCCCCCCCCACCCCACCACCCGCTCCCAGTCCTGTGCCACATGACACTGGAATTAAATGGTATTGAGAAAGATTCAAACTCCCTCCAGAAGTCATTCAGGAGGAGGAGGAGAAGGAGGAGGAGTAGGAGGAGGAGGTTGAGGAGGAGGAGGGCGGAATGAAGGTGAAACCATATCAATAATAATAACAATAAAGGAATTATCGACGTCTCAATTTAGTGGAGGATCGTCCAAACATAATGCCACAGAGAGCTTCTCCATCACCCGCCAACCCCACCCCCATCCCTCAAAAAAATGGGCGGGAACTCAAACATCACATTATCCAGACGTAGGAGCAATCAGGCTGAGTGTGCCCCCGATAGCGGCGCTCTCTGACAGGCCGACAGGGTGATCAATTCCAACGCCGTTCCATTAGTGAATCTACTGCTCCACCCACAACCACACCCACCACCATGCCCACACCCACCACCAGCACCACCCCCAAGGTGGGGATTGTTCAAAGCTGATGCCAAGCCCCGCCTCCTGCTGGTGGGGGGCGGCAGGCAGCGTCCCCCCCTGTGGTGCTGCTGGAGTCGGAGTCCCCCGAGGAGACTTAGAACTTAATCCATTAGCCGGTTAGCCCAGGGCAGGTTCTCTGACTTCATTGTGATGTTTTATTATTTATTATTATGGAGCAGGTAGGGGTTAGACAGTACAGAGACAGGTCTTTGAGGAGCAGGTAGGGGTTAGACAGTACAGAGACAGGTCTTTGAGGAGCAGGTAGGGGTTAGACAAGTAATAGAGAGACAGGTCTTTGAGGAGCAGGTAGGGGTTAGACAGTACAGAGAGAGGTCTTTGAGGAGCAGGTAGGGGTTAGACAAGTAATAGAGAGACAGGTCTTTGAGGAGCAGGTAGGGGTTAGAACAAGTAATAGAGAGACAGGTCTTTGAGGAGCAGGTAGGGGTTAGACAAGTAACAGAGAGACAGGTCTTTGAGGAGCAGGTAGGGGTTAGACAAGTAACAGAGAGACAGGTCTTTGAGGAATTGCTACTGCTGCTGCTGCTGCTGCTTCTAGCTTTCTGGGGAACTGCTCATCCAAACAACTTCACATTCCACACTGACTACACTTCCCAGGGTCCCCAGCGACACCACCCCCCCCGGCCCCCCCGTGTGACGAGGCGATCGGGTGAACGGCTGCCGAGAAAATCGAAGGACAGACAGACAGACGTACGTACAGAGACTCCTCTAATTATAGAGAGAGAGAGAGAGAGAACAGGTTCTCTGGTTCCAATACTACAGACAACAATACTACATACTACTACTACTACTACTACTACTACTACTACTACCAATACTATAGACATACTAGTAATCCTTGACGAACACAACGAACACAACAATACTACTACACACTGTGACATAGTGCTCTGATAGTTCAGACATAGGCCTACTGGTTTTGTGACACAGTGGTGTGTGTGTGTGTGTGTGTGTGTGTGTGTGTGTGTGTGTGTGTGTGTGTGCACAGTGTCTCACGTGCACGAGCGAACATGTCAGTGCATGTGATGTACGAGCAGTGCCACCCCTGTCTGCGTGGAGAGAGACATCCATCAGAAGGGGAGAGAGAGGCGATTATCATAACTCTGTGTGATGTGATGATTATAGCTGAGAGCATAATGGGTGGTGTGCGGTCGTGTGTGTGTGTGTGTGTGTGTATGTGTGTCGAAAGGTACCGGGTTCGATGCCCCAGTACTCTCTAGTCTGCAGAGTAGACTGCACTGCCTGTACTGCAGGTTGGTACCCTTGAGCAAGATGACCCCTAACCCCTACCTGCTCCTTAAAAAGTAATTAAACCCTAAAATCACTTTTTTTACATATCCCCATTGAAGGTGGTTCCGTTTTGGGTCTCACAACGTGTTGGTGAACATGTTTGTGTTCTTCTTTTATTAAAATGTATATAAGTTATTAAATGGAGGGAAATTCTCACAGTAAAATACAAGATATCTGCTACTTCCAGCATAAAAAATATTTTTTCCCAGAGTGGTAGTTCTATATTGCTTAATATGACGCATCTCAAGTCACTGTGAATTCCTTTGGGTAAAAGTGTAAACAGTGCGCCTAATGGTCGAGTAAGACTAGCAAACAGCAGAGTGACTCGACCGGAAAAAAACGATATAATCTCATTCTAACGTTGAAGGTTCTTAAAGTCGTTTTAGCTAAATGTGGTTACTTGGGGGGGACGGTAAGCAGCACTTTGTCCTGTCGTTGAAATGCTTTTGGAACAGATATCAGCCTCCCCTTTGTGGTCTGCATCCCATGGGCACAAAACAAGCCAAGATCCCACGCCTGCTAAGGCTCTCTGTCGTCTTGGTTGTTAAAATAAAAACGTACGATTGCACGATTGCACGATTGTCGGACTCTTATCGAACGAGGCATTATGAGGCCGACGTCGCTTTCCACGTTGCATAAGCGGGTAACTATCGCAGAGGTTGGTGTTGTTGTGTCAGCCAGGCAAGTAAACACAAATAGAATCGTATGTCCTGTGTTTAAAGAAAGCAATACACTACTATTGTGATCCATGTTGGTTGTTTAGACATGTGAATATACGCGTGTGTGTGTGTCTCTGTCTTGTCTGTCTGTGTGTGTGTGTGTGTGTGTGTGTGTGCATGTGTGTGTGCGTGCGTGTCTGGGTGTGTGTCTGGGTGTGTGTCCATGTGTGTGTGTGTGTGTGTGTGTGTGGACACGTGTGGACACAGGATTAAGCGTGTGGAGGAGGTGGACTACTTGAGTAGCATGTCAAGTTGACCTCACGTCTCGGGGGCTAATAATAGCCACCATACTGTTCTCTGTTACAACCCCGGCAGGTCGGGAAAGGCCCAGAGTTCTGTGTTTTGTTTTGGAGCCAAACATGGAGACCTGGAGATCTGTTCTGCACTGTTCTGTTCTGTCATCCATCCTGCATGTATATGCCCATGCAACCTCCTTGGAACGAACGCTGCAGTGAAGTCCACGGCCTGACAGAACCACGACCTCTTCAACCACACGCATGTGACTTCTATGACAGTGAACTAGGGCTGAACAATCAACTGAAAGATGATCAAAATGATCGCAATATGTGCCCAGTCAGTGCAATGTCCACTCAATCGCAGCAGCTGACATCTTTTGTTGGGGGTAAAATGTGTCAATGAATCAATGTCAGATATCGTGATATTTTGTTCAGTGACAATGAAAATTGTGATGCAAAAATGAACAATCCCACGTATAGTAAATCATAGCCAATGGCAATATCTGTCAAAATAATCACTGTCTGATCTGATTGCCCTGTTAGGGGTTAGACAGTACAGAGACGGGTCATTAAGGAGCAGGTAGGGGTTAGACGGGGAAGAGAGAGACAGGTGTTTGATGAGCAGGTAGGGGTTAGACAGTACAGAGACGGGTCATTAAGGAGCAGGTAGGAGTTAGACAGTACAGAGACGGGTCATTAAGGAGCAGGTAGGAGTTAGACAGTACAGAGACAAGTCTTTGAGGAGCAGGTAGGGGTTAGACAGGTAATAGAGAGACAAGTCTTTGAGGAGCAGGTAGGGGTTAGACAGGTAATAGAGAGACAAGTCTTTGAGGAGCAGGTAGGGGTTAGACAGGTAATAGAGAGACAAGTCTTTGAGGAGCATGTAGGGGTTAGACAGTACAGAGACAATGTCTTTGGGGAGCAGGTAGGGGTTGGACCGTGAATAGAGAGAGAGAGGTCATGAAGAGATAACTTTGTGACAGGTAGGGTAGTCTGAGGACAACAGCGCATCAAACACACACACACACACACAGGCCCTTTCAGAGTGGTGGCTTAGGTTACCACACACACACACACACACACACACACACACACACACACACACACACACAGAGCTCTCATGTGAAAACCCTAGCATGATGTCACCTTCAAACACAGCTGTCAAACACACAGACCCCCCCCCCCCCCACGTCCTCGTCGTACACACATGCTCACACACTCACACACAGTACTACACACTCACGTGCACCACCTACCCACGCAGTACTCCAATACTATGCCTTCAAGCACTGTGTAATAGCATACAGTACTATGCATACTACACCTCATATAACCTCTTACTCTATCTATCTATCTATCTATCTATCTATCTATCTATCTATCTATCTATCTATCTGTCTATCTATCCATCATTGCATCTTTCTGTCCATCCATGAGCCATCCATCTACTGTACATTAGGCCTGTCTGTCGTTCCATCTCTCCATCCATTGTCCATTCATTCATTCATTCATTCATTCATTCATCCATCCATCCATCCATGATCCATCTCACGCACACCATGTCATCATGTCCCCACAAGCCGAGGTGTCTACGCTCTATGTCCTTAATTCTAAGATCATCGCTTCTGCGGGCGTCAGTTATTTAACGCATCCTATCGTCTCGTTCTTACGCTAGCTGAAGAACTACCATCCGCGCTCCTGCGCGTCGCCTATCGCAACTCGTACATCCTCTTGTACTCTTCCGTCAGGTCTCCTCTCGGCACGTAACCGCCTCTATCAGTCACTCTGTTGTGCTCTGATATTCGACTTCTCCCGCTCTGGTGACGTATTATACGCTTGCAATAATAAGACTTCTGGCCCCACTGCTGTGTACTCTCAGGATGCTCGCTGCATGGTACACCTATTCGACCACCTCGTACCTGGCTAGCCGTCGAGTGATTCTACGATTCTCTGACTGATTGTAATCGTCACTCAAAATGACTCTAGCCTCGATCCGTGTACTATGACCTTCAACGCTGCGCTAATCTCTTATCATCTTTCACATCCGGCTGTCCCTGTCACCGTTTCCAACAGCCGGGTTTTGCGCGTCACGGGTCCTACCGCTTACGTGTCGCTATTGCCGTTCCACCCCGATGGACACTTCGATTCTATCGTTTCTGCGTACGATTCATCCCCGATCCCGCCTCGATCTAACTGCGAGCGCTGATCCGTGATTCATCACTGCTCCCAACCTAGTCGAGTCTACTTCGCCTTACTGCCGGTCCTTAGTAGAGCCAGAGTGAAGTGATGCACAGCAGTACAGCTCCAGTCTCGAGCCACCTCTCGGCGGTCTTCCTCTTTCGTTTCTGTCCTCTCTGTAATGCCATCCTTATTTCCTTCCGTAATAGCGCATTAAGAGCTCTTGATAGACACCTATCCATCCATACGCCCAATTCTGTCGTCTCGATTCTCATACCTTTCATGCCTTCCCACTCCATTGTCCATTCATTCATTTTCATTCATTCATTCATTCATCCATCCATCCATCCATCCATCCATCCATGATCCATCTCACGCACACCGGAGTGTCATCATGTCATCATGTCCCCACAAAGCCGAGGCTGAGGTGTCCCCATAAGCCAAGGTGTCCCCACAAGCCGAGGTGTCCCCACAAGTCGAGGCTGAGGTGTCCCCACAAGCCAGCCCGCCCTCCAGCCTCCAGTCCACGCCATGCAATGCAATGCATCCTCTACTACTGCTGCTGCTGCTGCTGCTGCTACATCCCTAGCAGACAGAACGACAACTGACGAGATGAGAGATGAGAGGAGAGAGAGAGAGAGAGAGAGAGAGAGAGAGAGAGAGAGAGAGAGAGAGGAAAACACAAGCACACACACACACACACACAAAACGGTGAAGTGCATTAGAAGTGTACCTTGCATCATGGTCGCAGATTTTCATTCCTGTGTTGCCCCCCGCACGCTGTGGCGGTGTGTGTGTGTGTGGGGGGGAGAGAGAGCGAGGGGGGGAGAGAGACCACCAGACCAGATGGACGGACGGACGGACGGACAGATAGATCGGTGGACACCCCAGATATCCAGATGGTTATAGGAGGAGGAGGTGCTGAAGGTGGTGGAGGAAGAGGAGGAGGGTGGTGGCGGCGGTGGTGGTGGTGCTGATGACGGTGCCTGGGCGGCCCATCGCCGTCAATTTTGCGCTCCGGTCTCCAGCGAAGGTCGGTCGGTCGGTCGGTCGGCCACGGCGCACACACACACACACACACACACACGCACACACACGCCCACACACGCACAGGCGCACACACACACACACACACACACACACACGCACGCACCGGCTGTCCGAGTGGTCTGCGGACTCTGCAGCAGCAGCAGCAGCAGCAGCTTTAGAGCAGGTGGTAGAAATAGAAATAATAGAGATAATAGAAATTGATAGAAATCCAGTCAGGGGCCCCGTTCTCCTCCGTGTGCTCTCTCTCTCTCTCTAGGCCCCGCAATACTTCTTCTTATGATTAGTATTATTATTATGATTATTATTATTATTATGATGATTAGCAGCAGCAGCAGCAGCAGCAGCACACGCCATCTCCATCCCTGTCCAGGCCGCTGGGGGGGGGGAGGAGGGTGAGAGAGAGAGAGAGAGAGAGAGAGAGAGAGAGAGAGAGAGAGAGAGAGAGAGATAGGTAGAGAGATATTCAGAAAGACAGAGAGAGAGAGAGAGAGAGACAGTGGGGGGTGTGGAGGGAGGTGGGAGCAGCTCGCTGATGATGTGATGACGTCACACCTGCACTGGACCAATCGCTGCATTCGGAGTCACGTGGCTGGCCGACGACGACGACGCCCCCCCCCCCCCTCCCCCTCCGCAAGACCCTCTGAGCCGAATAACCCTGAGAACTGCGCAGGGGGATATTGGGGATGTCTGTAGTAGCTGCGCATCGACACTTTTTTTGATGACTTTATTTTAGATCAAGTTCATGGCAGTGCGTGTTGTCGTATTGTGTTGCGTCATTGCTATTGTGCCACTTGTAATATTTGTGTTCATATTTGTTTATGCTCGCAGCTATTTTTTTGGTGCGTTTATGTAAGATTTGTGTCTTAATTAGGTCGCAAAGGTCACAATGGCAACCATCGCATCAAGAATAAGTCAGGCTTGAACTTGACTCGGACCTGACCTCTGACCTCAGGCCTGCATGCCATGACAGACCTCCTGCAGGCGGTCACATTGAAAGCCACACCACACACAACATCAATCGTGTGTGTGTGTGT
Source organism: Coryphaenoides rupestris (assembly GCA_002895965.2). Lineage (NCBI taxonomy): Eukaryota > Metazoa > Chordata > Actinopteri > Gadiformes > Macrouridae > Coryphaenoides > Coryphaenoides rupestris. The sequence goes on along the minus strand of PIJE02001116.1, from coordinate 86,420 downwards.
GTGTGTGTGTGTGTGTGTGTGTGTGGTCGGTCACGATATTTTTTCGTGACTCACCACCAGCACCACCAGCAGCACCACCAGCAGCACCACCCAATTGGGTCAGCCGAAGAACACAACCTTGAAGCGACCTTCTAGTGAGATGCGAACCGGGACAGTGAAGGGGGGGGGGCTGTGTGTGTGTGTGTGGGGGGGGGAGGGGGTGCGGGGGGGGTTGTTTTCCCCTTGACTTGTCTTGCTAGCAGTGGGACAGCAGGTGCAGGCATGGGAGTTACTACACACTATTGTTGTGTTGGAGGACAGACAGATGGGGAGAAGGCTGGACCGTGGGTGTGTGTGTGTGTGTGTGTGTGTGTGTGTGTGTGTGTGTGGCTGGTTGACCTCTGACCCTCTGATGGGTCCAGTCCAGTCCAGTCTCACTCTCTCTTTCTCTCTGTCTCTGTCTCTCTCTCTCTCTGGCACATTAAGTTAAGTGCATCACCTACATTTATATGAATTTAATACAACTTTATCTCCGGTGAAACACATTGATTCCTTCACGGTTTAGTTGGTACATCAAGTCAGTCAAGTGAAAGTACATTGTGTGTATTTATACAGCCCTTAATCACAGTTACAGTCTCAAAGGGCTTCACAGGCCACATTATATGACGCCCCTTAACCCTAAAAGCCTAAAACCCTAAAAGCCTAAAAGTTAGACAAACACTTTTAATGACCGAGGAAGAAACCTAGAGAAGGAAACACAGAAAGAGGGAAACTTGCTTCCTGCGATGGGACACACACATAGGGCTAGTATAACTAGCCAAACAGGATCAGGTAAATAGAATTGTTAGATAGATAGCTACACCACGATAGCCTCTGATAACTGAAAACACCACTACTAAAGTGTTGCAATAGTTTACTACTGCTAATAATAATAATCATTACTTTTATTTAGAAAGCACACTTTAAAATACAGCGAAATCTCAAGGCGCTGCAGAGCAAGGGTAAAAACAATCACAATACAATGTTAACACTGATCAATTTACACAGGATACACCACTAAACACCACAATGGTTGGTGGTGGGATGTCATTATTACAGTGCTAGCACCCAGGAGGTGCCTCTGCTAAGCAGCTTACTGTAGCTGGACCTAGATCAGGACATGCACCTGGACCGGGTGTAGACTGTCACTGTACTCTGGTCTGTTCTTAAGTCTTACGTAAGGACTCTCACACGTGTCAAAGGTTGTGTTTTTGTAATATATTAACTTATTTTATAATCACATAAAAACGACAGTGTAGGACAATTATTATTATTATTATTATTATTATTATTATTATTATCATGATTATTATTATTATTATCATCATTATTAGTAGGCTACATACTATTATTATACAAATATTAATATTCATTAAGTAATATAAGAGGCCTATATGTTATAATATTGTATGGGTTGAGTTGAGGTGTTCGCTTCTGGGTTCTTGCATAGTCACACACTGCCACCTAGTGGATGTAATAGTAATGGCACAATTACCCAGCAAGATAAAGACGCTGTCGGCCTACATATGAGGTAAGAGTCTTAAGACATGAGACCAGAGAGTTGGTCTGACATACTGTAGTCTATGTAGGTTGAGTTATTATTATTATTATTATTATTATGATTATTATGTATGACATAATTATTATTATTATAATAATATAGTCAAAGTCTTCTTCATCCTACAAAAACTACTCTGCGACTACTTTGAGAAATAACAGTACTCCTACTATATTGAGGTTATCATGTATAACCTACTGTGTACACTATATGCATCACAGTAGAAGCTGGACAACAGATCAGAAACAGAGACGAACACATTAAAAGTAAAACCACACCACCACCACCACCACAGCAACACCAACTCATCGCTTCCTCTGAAGACTTGATGGAAGAGTCCAAGAACTCGTCCCCCTGGGGTGCCAGTGCCCCCCAGGGGGACACAGGGAGAGAGTGAGAGAGACAGGGAAAGAGAAGAGAAGAGAGGGTGAGGGAAAAGGAGAGGGAGAGAAGTAGAGAGAGGAAGTCACAGGGAGACAGCAAGAGAGAGAAAAAGGAAGAAAGAGGGAGAGAGAGAGGGAGAGAGAAAGAGAGAGACAAGAAGTTATTAAGATCTCATCTGACTTCCATCCAGAGAACTCATAACTTAGGAGAACCGTGAACCGTGTTTGTGAGAACTTGCAGTGTTTGTGAGAGAATGACAATCAGAGAACATGAGACACACGAGTTAGTACATGAGAAACGTATGAAATAAGTTTAGAGAGTACTTATAAACCGACTAATAAACAGCAAAGAACCGTTGTATCCCTGGGACACTGGGGCAGACGGGGGGGGGCTCACCACAGAGAAGATAGATAAATTAATTAATTAATTAATAGGAGAGTTTGTTTGTGTGAAGAAATGGTCCACAGACCAGGCCGTGCACACACACCACTCACCCCTCCTACTGAACTGAAGTCTGCAGCTTTTCAATATTCACACAGCCATTGGCCTGAGGGAGAGAGAGAGAGACACACACACACACACACACACACACACACACACACACACACACACACACACTTAGGCATACATACACTACTAAAACACACACACACACACGCACACACACACACACACACACACACAGAGCTTCTTTAAAGCGAAGCCACAATCTACAGTACACTTACTGTAAGTCTAGAACACATTAGGCATACAAAACACACACTATTAAAATACATTTAATAGTGTGTTTACATTTGTCCCATCCGTTAGACATCACTGTGTTGATAACATAAAGGTAAAAAAAACAAAAACATGAAATAATGAAACACGTTCGACACTTTGACCACTAGATGGCAGCAGAGTACTAGCGGGGAAATAATACAACGCTATGATCCATTGTTGAAAGTCTCTGGTATGAAACGTTGTTGAATTTAACCCATTTATTTCCATTGTGCGGTCAATGTTGGTTTATGAGGGCTCTCCGGGTGCCTGGTTTGTGAGGGCTCTCCGGGTGCCTGGTTTGTGAGGGCTCTCCGGGTGCCTGGTTTGTAAGGATTCTCCGGGTGCCTGGTTTGTATGGACTCTCTGGGTGAGTGGTTTGTCAGGGCTCTCCGGGTGCCTGGTTTGTCAGGGCTCTCCGGGTGCCTGGTTTGTCAGGGCTCTCCGGGCGCCTGGTTTGTAAGGGCTCTCCGGGCGCCTGGTTTGTGAGGGCTCTCCGGGCGCCTGGTTTGTCAGGGCTCTCCGGGTGCCTGGTTTGTAAGGATTCTCCGGGTGCCTGGTTTGTACAGACTCTCTGGGTGAGTGATTTGTGAGGGCTCTCCGGGTGCCTGGTTTGTCAGGGCTCTCCGGGCGCCTGGTTTGTGAGGGCTCTCCGGGCCTGGTTTGTCAGGGCTCTCCGGGCGCCTGATTTGTGAGGGCTCTCCGGTTGCCTGGTTTGTCAGGGCTCTCCATGCGCTTGGTTTGTAAGGGCTCTCCGGGCGCCTGGTTTGTCAGGGCTCTCCGGGCGCCTGGTTTGTCAGGGCTCTCCGGGCGCCTGGTTTGTTTGGGCTCTCCGGGCGCCTGGTTTGTGAGGGCTCTCCGGGCGCCTGGTTTGTCAGGGCTCTCCGGGTGCCTGGTTTGTAGGGCTCTCCGGCGCCTGGTTTGTCAGGGCTCTCCGGGTGCCTGGTTTGTAAGGGCTCTCCGGGTGCCTGGTTTGTAAGGGCTCTCCGGGCGCCTGGTTTGTAGCTCTCGGGTGAGTGGTTTGTCAGGGCTCTCCGGGTGCCTGGTTTGTAAGGACTCTCCGGGCGCCTGGTTTGTACAGACTCTCCGGGCGCCTGGTTTGTGAGGGCTCTCCGGGCGCCTGGTTTGTCAGGGCTCTCCGGGCGCCTGGTTTGTCAGGGCTCTCCGGGCGCCTGGTTTGTAAGGGCTCTCCGGGCGCCTGGTTTGTGAGGGCTCTCCGGTTGCCTGGTTTGTCAGGGCTCTCCATGCGCTTGGTTTGTAAGGGCTCTCCGGGCGCCTGGTTTGTAGGGCTCTCCGGGCGCCTGGTTTGTCAGGGCTCTCCGGGCGCCTGGTTTGTGAGGGCTCTCCGGGCGCCTGGTTTGTCAGGGCTCTCCGGGCGCCTGGTTTGTAAGGGCTCTCCGGGCGCCTGGTTTGTAGTAAGGGCTCCCCGGGTGCCTGGTTTGTAAGGCCTCTCCGGGCGCCTGGTGTGTTTGGGCTCTCCGGGCGCCTGGTTTGTTTGGGCTCTCCGGGCGCCTGGTTTGTTTGGGCTCTCCGGGCGCCTGGTTTGTTTGGGCTCTCCGGACGCCTGGTTTGTTTGGGCTCTCCGGACGCCTGGTTTGGGCTCTCCGGGCGCCTGGTTTTTGGGCTCTCCAGGCGCCTGGTTTGTTTGGGCTCTCCGGGCGCCTGGTTTGTGAGGGCTCTCCGGGCGCCTGGTTTGTCAGGGCTCTCCGGGCGCCTGGTTTGTTTGGGCTCTCCGGACGCCTGGTTTGTCAGGGCTCTCCGGGCGCCTGGTTTGTGTGGGCTCTCCGGGCGCCTGGTTTGTGGGCTCTCCGGGCGCCTGGTTTGTCAGGGCTCTCCGGGCGCCTGGTTTTGGGCTCTCCGGGCGCCTGGTTTGTTTGGGCTCTCCGGGCGCCTGGTTTGTGAGGGCTCTCCGGGCGCCTGGTTTGTGAGGGCTCTCCGGGCGCCTGGTTTGTCAGGGCTCTCCGGGCGCCTGGTTTGTCGGGCTCTCCGGGCGCCTGGTTTGTTTGGGCTCTCCGGACCTGGTTTGTTTTGGGCTCTCCGGCGCTTGGTTTGTAAGGGCTCTCCGGGCGCCTGGTTTGTGAGGGCTCTCCGGGCGCCTGGTTTGTCAGGGCTCTCCGGGCGCCTGGTTTGTTTGGGCTCTCCGGACGCCTGGTTTGTTTGGGCTCTCCGGGCGCTGGTTTGTTGAGGGCTCTCCGGGCGCCTGGTTTGTCAGGGCTCTCCGGGCGCCTGGTTTGTCTGGGCTCTCCGGGCGCCTGGTTTGTTTGGGCTCTCCGGACGCCTGGTTTGTTTGGGCTCTCCAGGCGCTGGTTTGTTTGGGCTCTCCGGGCGCCTGGTTTGTGAGGGCTCTCCGGGCGCCTGGTTTGTCAGGGCTCTCCGGGCGCCTGGTTGTTTGGGCTCTCCGGGCGCCTGGTTTGTCAGGGCTCTCCGGGCGCCTGGTTTGTGAGGGCTCTCCGGGCGCCTGGTTTGTGAGGGCTCTCCGGGCGCCTGGTTTGTCAGGGCTCTCCGGGCGCCTGGTTTGTTTGGGCTCTCCGGGCGCCTGGTTTGTTTGGGCTCTCCGGGCGCCTGGTTTGTGAGGGCTCTCCGGGCGCCTGGTTTGTCAGGGCTCTCCGGGCGCCTGGTTTGTCAGGGCTCTCCGGGCGCCTGGTTTGTCTGGGCTCTCCGGGCGCCTGGTTTGTTTGGGCTCTCCGGGCGCCTGGTTTGTTTGGGCTCTCCGGGCGCCTGGTTTGTCAGGGCTCTCCGGGCGCCTGGTTTGTGAGGACTTAAAAAAAAAGGCTTATATAAAATAAATAAAGAGCCAGGAGGGGGCAGTGTTTGTTGTTAGCGGAGGAAGTGGTCGTTAACCGCGGAGTAGCGATCCTCCAATTGTCTCTGGGCAGAACACGCTGAGCGCTGAGACGTGAGGGCCCGGGGTGATGACGTCACGTCTTAAAGAGACAGCGTCCCCGTGTATCGACGCCAGGACGCCGGGGTGACGTGACGCGCACCCCGCTGGTGTCGATATCCACACCGTGGCTGTGTTTGATGAATCGATAGATAGATAGATAGATAGATAGATAGATAGATAGATAGATAGATACATACATACATACATACATACACACATACACACACACATACATACACACATACACACACACATACATACACACACACACACACACACACACACACACACACATACATACATACACACATAGATAGATAGATAGACATCAGTTGCCTACTACCATATCACAGAACTGAGTGTGAGAGAGAGACATAGAGAGGGAGAGAGGAGGCCCCTCTCTCTCTGGGCACTCCTCTCTCCCTGGGCACCCTACGCTGCCATCGTCTCTCTCTCTCTCTCTCTCTCTCTCTCTCTCTCTCTCTCTCTCTCTCTCGCTCTCTCTCTCTATCTCTTTCTGGGCCTGTGCCATGTCTCTCTCTCGCTCTCCCTCTCTCTCTAACCCTATGTCTCTCTCTCTCTCCCTCTCTCTCTAACCCTATGTCTCTCTCTCTCTCTCTCTCCGGGCCAGTGCCATGTTTGCATACGACCTCAGTCCCGACGCCTCAGGCTCAACAGAAACACCGTCCATCATGAGGCGCGGTTAACCGACTCTCTCCCCAGCAGCACAGCGACTCCGGGCTCCTGGTTGACTGATTTAGTGGCCGTGTGGTTCCCCCTCTCGTGTTACACAGGGCTGCTCCTCGTCAGACACAGCAGCAGCAGCAGTATACCTCCTCCTCCTCCTCCTCCTCTTCCTCCTTGACTCCTCGACTCCTCACGCAGGCCCTGTGCTCCTCCTCCTCCTCCTCCTCCCCCCTCTCCTCCTCCGCTTGTAAAACGCATTCGTCCACCGCCGCCGCGGACGCCGCTAAACAAACGCAGACAGACCGACGGAAAGCTCCGTTATGTGCGTCTCGGTTTCGGTGCCGACCCCGTAGCGGACCGGAGACCGGACATTATGGACCGTACCGGCATGTCGACACCACAGCACAGGAATTAGTGTTCTTCGATCTGGAGGGTCGGTTTTTCTTGTGTTTTTTGTGTGTGAGTGTAAAAGCAAGCAGCAAGTAGATAACTAACGCATATTCAACTTAATGATAAGGACACAAACCGCCAAGTTAGGAGGAAACTGCAGACGGAGAGAATCTTAATGAATATACAGTATACCTCAAACCTTGCATACCATCATATCCCATGAAACACATTCAAACACAATATATATATATATATCACATTGTACAAGTACCGATACAAGTACAGATATATGAATATATCAAAAATATAGGCCATTACATGTCAATACTCGTGGTAAACACTTTACACAAGGTAAACGCTTTACTGGAGGTTTTCAGAAAGTTATCTGAGGACGTAGAGAACACAAGTATACAAATACACACACACACACACACACACACACACACACATGGTCAGTAAACACAGGAGAGAACCGGGAGATCATATCCACACACACACACACACACACACAGCAAGAACACAGGTGAACACGGGTCGGTCATCAACACAGGTCCCACGCCGACCAACCAGATGAGATGACAGGAAACGGGAAGTTGCGTCACACTGGCTTCCCAATAGACCCGTCAGTTTCACAGCAGGAACAGCACAGGTGTAGCTCACGGGTCCGTTGGATTTAGTACAGACAAACAACTAGTCCAGTAAATATACATCGATGTCATGATGCTGCCGCTGCTGTGACAGACATCAATAAAACCCACCTCACGTGAAAATGACAGGAAGAGGAAGTGACTTTACCCTGATGCTACCCTGATGACGGTAACTCTGAAAAGGGGTTTATGAATCCCATTGACTATTGGCCTACTTCGTCGCCCGCCTGCCTGTTTATCGAACGTAAAAGCACCCTGAGCGGCATTTTCATGCATGAAAGTGTCCCTCGGCACATAAATAACAAGTTATATTATATGTTATATTATTGTTACTACTGTCATACTAATCATGTGACCACAGCCCGAAGTTTTACGAGTGAGAGCGTAAGCCGTCGGGATGTTGGAGACCAAATTCTCCCCCTCCCTCCGCCAGGCTCTTATCTCCAGACCCACTATTTAAAGCGGGGTCAGGGGCCAACGGGCAGGGGGGTGGTGGGGTGGCCCTGTCGGACCGGTGAGTGTCTGACTGGCAGCGGTGAGGAGAGGAAACCAGATACACAGGAGGGGTCTGGTCTGAAGAGGGC
>PIJE02001116.1:72500-77463 GCA_002895965.2 Coryphaenoides rupestris | reverse complement strand
CGATTGCATGCAGAGAAACAGACAGAGAGAGAGAGAGAGAGAGAGAGAGAGAGAGAGAGACAGAGAGAGAGAGAGAGAGAGAGAGAGAGAGAGAGAGAGAGAGAGAGTGAGAGAGACAGAGAGAGAGAGAGAGACAGAGAGACAGAGACAGAGAGAGAGAGAGAGAGAGAGAGAGAGAGAGAGAGAGAGAGAGAGAGAGAGAGAGAGAGAGAAAGAGAGAGAGAGAGAGAGAGAGGGAGAGAGGGAGAGAGCGGGAGGGAGAGAGAGGGGCAGTGAGGGGCAGAGAGACAGAGAGAGGCAGATAGAGAGCGAGGCAGAGAGAGGGATGGAGAGCGAGGGGTGGTGGGAGACAGAGTGAGAGGGTTGGATGGGCTCCTTAGCGGGTGAAGACAAGTCTTCTACTAAAATAGCCTCAGCAAACATCCTTGTGGCCGGCATCAGTTTGAGCCTGATGGTTGTAATCATCCGCAGAGGGCTTAGACACGCAACATAAACTCTCTCACCGCCGTGTGATCACGCTCGCCCGTTGTCACAACCAGTGAGCACACAGCCCTGCCTGTCTGTCTGCCCTGCCTGTCTGTCTCCCTGTTTGTCTGCCTGTTTATCTGCCTGCCTGCCTGCCTGTTTGTCTGTCTGTCTTGTCTGCCTGTTTGTCTGCCTGCCTGTCTGCCCTGCCTGTCTGTCTGTTTGTCTGCCTCCCTGTCTGTCTGCCTGCTGGTCTGCCTGTCTGTCTGTCTGTCTGTCTCCCTGTCTGTTTGTCTGCCTGCCTGTCTGTCTGTCCGTCTGTCTGTCTCCCTGTCTGTTTGTCTGCCTGCCTGTCTGTCTGCCTGTTTGTCTTCCTGTCTGTCTGTCTCCCTTTCTGTCTGTCCTTCTGTCTGCCTGTCTGTCTGTCTGCATGTCTGTCTGTCTGCATGTCTGCCTGCCTGTCTGCCTGTCTGTCTGCCTGTCTGTCTGCCTTTCTAATGGGCGTTCCTCTGTCTGCCTGTCTGTCTGTCTGTCTGTGTGCCTGCCTGTCTGTCAATTTGCCTGTCTGTCTGTCTGTCTGTCTGATGGACATTCCTCTGTCTGCCTGCCTGCCTGCCTGCCTGTCTGTCTGTCTCTTGCCTGTCCATCTGATAGACACTATTCTGTCTGTCTGTGTGTTTGTTGGTCTACCTGTCAATCTGGGTGTGTCTATTTGTCTGTCTGTCTCTACCTGCATGTCTATCTGCCCCCGGGCAGGGGGGTGGTGGGGTGGCCCTGTCGGACCGGTGAGTGTCTGACTGGCAGCGGTGAGGAGAGGAAACCAGATACACAGGAGGGGTCTGGTCTGAAGAGGGCGACCCCCCCCCCACCCACCCCCCCCCATGTGGAACGACCCCCTGTTGACACCGGCCCCACCCCCCTCAAGCTCGCGTCTGCAACGATATCGTCTGGGGATTTCGTTTTCGTTTTTTTTTCCGCCTCGCCACCGCCACCGCCTCCTTTCTCCATTCTCCCTGACATCTGCCCCCTCTCATCACCCTGACCTCTGACCCGGCTGTACTAAAGATAGGCTCACGCCGCGGAATGCTACGCCGCTAAGCTTCCACCTTCTCACCAGCGCCCACCACCACCACCACCGCCGCTACCCCCGGCTCACGTCCTCACGATATCGCTGCCTCAGCACACGCCTGTGTGTGTAACACCTTGTCCTGCGTTACGACCGCCTCCCCCCCCCCTGTGTTGCGATATGTGATATGTGTGTTAGCCCCCCAAAGGAGTTTAGATAAGGGTTGGAGCTGATGGATGGTGGTGGTGGTTGAGGAGGAGGTGGAGGAGATGGTGGTGATAGTGGAGGGGGTGGTGTTGGAGGTGGTGGCGATAGTGATAGTGGAGGAGGTGGTGGTGCTGGTGGGTGGTGATGGAGGTAGTGATGGAGGGGGAGGAGGTGGTGGAGGGAGGGGGTGGAGTGGTGGAGGGAGGGGGTGGAGGGTGGTGGAGAGAGGGGGAGGAGGTGGAGGGAGGGGGTGGAGGGGGTGGAGGTGAAGGAGGAGGAGGAGGAGGTGGTGGGGGTGATGAAGAGGATGGAGGTGATGATGCAGGTTGACAAAGAATGGTCGAGGTGACAAGGAGGTGGTGGGGAGGAGGATATGGATGAGATGGGGGTGATAGTGGAGGAGGTGGTGGCGCTGGTGGAGGAGGTGGTGCTGGTGCTGGTGGTGATGAAGATGGTGGAGGAGGTGGTGGAGGAGGGGGGAGGAGAAGGTGGTGGTGGTGGGGGTGATGAAGATGGTGGTTGTCTTCCCCCCTCTCTCCCAGAGCTGACGGAGGGTATATTTCTCCACCTCCACCCTATTTCCGGATCTTGTCGCTGACTCGCTCGCTGGGCTGAGGCTCGGTCTGAGTGACCAGGGGGCCGTGGAACGGTGGATGTGGAGGAGCTGTGGTTCCAGCGGTGAGAGAAAGAGAGAGAGAGAGAGAGAGAGAGAGAGAGAGAGAGAGAGAGAGAGAGAGAGAGAGAGAGAGAGAGAGGAGAGAGAGAGAGAGAGAGAGAGAGAGAGAGACAGAGAGAGAGAGAGAGAGAGAGAGAGAGAGAAGGAGAGGGAGAGAGAGAGAGAGAGAGAAAGCAAGAGAGAGAGAGAGAGAGAGAGAGAGAGAGAAGAGAGAGAGAGAGAGAGAGAGAGAGAGAGAGAGAGAGAGAGAGAGAGAGAGAGAGAGAGAGAGAGAGAGAGAGAGAGAGAGAGAGAGAGAGAGAGAAGAGAGACAGAGAGACAGATAGAGAGCGAGGCAGAGAGAGGGATGGAGAGCGAGGGGTGGTGGGAGACAGAGTGAGAGGGTTGGATGGGCTCCTTAGCGGGTGAAGACAAGTCTTCTACTAAAATAGCCTCAGCAAACATCCTTGTGGCCGGCATCAGTTTGAGCCTGATGGTTGTAATCATCCGCAGAGGGCTTAGACACGCAACATAAACTCTCTCACCGCCGTGTGATCACGCTCGCCCGTTGTCACAACCAGTGAGCACACAGCCCTGCCTGTCTGTCTGCCCTGCCTGTCTGTCTGCCTGTCTGTGTCTGTCTGTCTGTCTGTCTGTCTGTCCTGTCTGTCTGTCTGCCTGTTTGTCTGCCTGCTGTCTGCCTGCCTGTCTGTCTGTCTGTGTCTGTCTCTGTCTGTCTGTGCTGGTCTGCCTGTCTGTCTGTCTGTCTGTCCTTGTCTGTTGTCTGCTGCCTGTCTGTCTGTCTGTCTGTCTGCCTGTCTGTGTGCCTGCCTGTCTGTCTGCTGTCTGCCTGTCTGTCTGTCTGTCTGTCTGTCTTGCCTGTCTGTCTGTCTGTCTGCCTGTCTGTCTGCTGTCTGCCTGTCTGCCTGCTTCTGCCTGTCTGTCTGCCTGCTCTCTGTCTGTCTGTCTGATGGGCGTTCCTCTGTCTGCCTGTCTGTCTGTCTGTCTGTGTGCCTGCCTGTCTGTCAATTTGCCTGTCTGTCTGTCTGTCTGTCTGATGGACATTCCTCTGTCTGCCTGCCTGCCTGCCTGCCTGTCTGTCTGTCTCTTGCCTGTCCATCTGATAGACACTATTCTGTCTGTCTGTGTGTTTGTTGGTCTACCTGTCAATCTGGGTGTGTCTATTTGTCTGTCTGTCTCTACCTGCATGTCTATCTGCCCCCGGCCGTCTATCTGTCTATCTGTTTGCACGTGACCTGCTTCCCTGTCTGCCTGCCTGTCTGTCTGCCCCTCTCTCTGTCCTCGTAGGACATCCAATTACATGTCTCACATCGTCAGTGCCTTGCCGTTGCGCGGGTGACGCAATGGCAGTTAGTGGCCTGTTTACTCTGTGATCCTGTGTGTTTACAAGCCCCGCCCTCTCGGTGACAGAGGGGGCGGGGCCTCCTCCCCTGTAAGGAGACACACACACACACACACACACACACGCCCCCCTCTGCTGGTCATCTGGGGCCACGCACGACTCTTTGACCTTCACGGAGCGCCGGTGTCTTCCGTACTCCATCCTCGTTAGACCCGTGAGTCACCGAGTTCACCGCGGACGTGTTTATAAAAGGATCACATCGACGACAACAGCGCAGCGAAGTAGGCTAACCGTCCGGAAGGAAGGAAGGAGCCCATTTACGTCATCTTCGGGGAAAACACGCTTTCCCCATCACTGTCATTTTCGTTTTTAACGTCACAATGAACACATGGTACTGGGCGGCAGTAGCTCAGGAGGTAAGAGCGGTTGTCTGCCAACAGGAAGGTTGCTGGTTCGATCCCTGGGCTCCTCCTGCCTCTCCTAGCTAAGCGTCGAGGTGTCCCTGAGCAAGACGCCACTTAACCCTAACTGCTCCTGACGTGTTGGTGGTTATGTTACCATGGTTGGCACCGCCGTCGGTGTATGAATGGGTGAATGTGAGGCAACTGTAAAGCAAAAAACGCAATATAAATGCAATCCATTTACCAATACATTTACATGGTTATCTGATTGTTTGTTTGTTTGTTTGTTTGTTGCCCAGGTGACCTGGACCTCTGACACGGGGCGGGGCGGGGGGGGGGAAACTTAATGACTCAATCACCCCACGACTGATCCTTCATACTTCAATAAAAATAGACGACATCTCTCGCAAACGCTCACAGTTCCCAAGTGTTGAAGTGCAGAAGAACGTTTAAGTTATTGCAGCTATTCCCCTATCGGACGAACAACACTGAACAAAAATGGCGGCATGGTGGTGGTCATCTTCTAGACGGCTGTTAGATGTGTGTGTGTCCTCCTCTAGGGTTAGGGTGACAGGCCGAGACCCCCTGCGTGTGCAAAGAGGGGGAAAAACGACAGGAGAAGAAGTCACTGGGGGATTAAATGACCACAGTGTCATATCAGTTGATTGCATCACGCTGGCATTTCCCACAAAGAACCCTCAAGGAAGCGTTGGAGAGGAGGAGGAGGAGGAGGGGGGGTGGAGGAGGGAGGAGGAGGAGTCCGGCGAAGAGACGAAGGCTTTGTTTGTAAAGTTGCAGCCTGCATC
>PIJE02001116.1:0-67500 GCA_002895965.2 Coryphaenoides rupestris | reverse complement strand
AAGAGGAAGAGAGAGAGAGAGACGGAGAGCAAGAGAGATAGAGAGAAAGAGGCAGAGATACACAGAGAGACAGAGCGAGAGAGAGAGGCAAAGATACAGAGAGAGAGCGAGAGAGAGAGCGAGAGAGAGAGAGTCAAGACTTAGCTCTGGGTCAATCGTAAAGCACAGAGAAAGAGAGGGTGTGTATGTGCGTGCTTGTGTGTGTGTGTGTGTGTGTGTGTGTGTGCGCGCACACGTGTGTGTGTGTGTGCGCTTATGTGTGTGCGTGTGTGTGTGTGTGTGTGTGCATGCGCATGTGTGTGTACCATGTGAGGAGAAGGGAGAAGGCGAAGCCAAGCGGGGTCAGGGGTGAAGGTCAGCACATGGGAGCAGGGGATATAAATCCTGTAGGGGGGGGGCACAATGGCCGCCCTCCCCGCTGACAATGGCTCCATTGTGGGGCCGGCGGGGTGGCTGGCCGCGTCCTGGAGCGGGGCCTAATAGAGTTACAGGCTGATGATGAGTCCTCGGCCCTGTCCTCTTATACGGGCACTGGGGAGGGTGGACGGAGGAGGGGAGGGGTGGACGGAGGAGGGAGCTCCATTTTACCCTGCGTGAAAGCCTCGTATTCTGTGTCCGTCCTGTTGTGTTGTGTTGTGTTTGTGGGGAGTTGGGGAGGGGTGTGGGATGGTGGGGGTGAAAGGGTGTGTGGGAGAGAAAGAGAGAGAGAGAGAAAGAGAGAGAGAGAAAGAGAAAGAGAGAAAGAAAGAGGAAAGTCGTGGTGTGTGCAAAAATCTGTGTTGGTGTGTGTGTGTGGGTGTGTGTGTGTTGCTCTGTGTGATGTGTTCATGCATGGTATGGTGATGTGTGTGTGTGTGGCTGTGATGTTGGTGTGTGTGTGGGGGGGAAGACGTGTTGATCATGTAAGTCTGTATTTGTGGTGTGAATGGTGATGTGAGTGTGTGTGTGCGTGTTGGTTGCGCTTCTGTATGGAGTGTGCATGTGAGATTCATGCTGTTTTTTGAAAGAAGTGGCTTGTGTCGAGAAGTGGTGTGTGTGATAAGGTGTGTCGTGTGTGATGTCGTGTGGTGGAGCTTGCATTGTGGCTGGTGTGCTTTGAGTGTGTGTGTCGTGTGGGGGGGGGGGGGGGGGGGCGTTTGCTGCGGTAACGGAGAGTCACCAGTCTTCTGATGTGTGATGCTCATGACTCATTTTCTCTTTAATAAGCGTGCACTTCATAAGACACGCCCCCACACGGTCAGCTGACCACACCACCCTCCCAACCCCCCCGTGCAGGTGGGTTGCTTCAACATGGCCGACGACTTTTTCATCCGTTTTGGTCGTGCACACTTTGTGACTCTTTAAGGACTAGAGACTGTGTGAATGCACAAAACATACATTTTTGTTTTTCTGGTTGTCTGGCAACTGGAAGGTTGCTGGTTCGATCCGGTTGCTGGTTCGATCCGCCTGGCTAAGTGTCGAGGTGTCCCTGAACAAGACACCTTAACTGCTCCTTGCATGGTTGATATGGTTGAATGTGTGTATGAATGGGTGAACGTGAGCGCTACATAAATGCAATCCGTTTACCATTCATAAAGCGACATATTTAGTAGAAGGGTGAACATGTAACAATATGTGAATATGAAACCATACATTTATAGATTCAATGCATTTCTTGGAAAGCTGTAATGAGTTTGAGCCTCTGCTCAGACTGTACCATTATTTAGCACATTGCAGGGGGGCGGTGTTGTGGGGCCCCCAGCATAACTCAGACACTGAGCTGAGTGCAGGCTATACATGCCACCAGCTCCTCACTTGTCACCTCCAGAGTGAGTTAGGTCAGCCCGCGGGTTGAGTGACAGCCGGAGAGGAACCGCCGGTCGTTGGTCACCGGTCGCTAGGGGCCGGTGGGGGGGGGGGGGGGGCAGAGAAAGGAAAACAGGAGAGAGAGAGAAAGAGGGAAACAAAAACACACGCAAGTCGCAAACGCGGCGAAAGCAACGAACCGGGAAAAATAAAAATAAAAATAAAAAAAGCCCGGTGCGGGGAAATGGAATCTAAAGAGAGGGGGGCGAGAAAAAAAAAAGTGCGGATAAACTGTGTCACTTCTGCTGACGTCTAGAGTTACAACGGGGGGGCCCTTGCGCACTCCGACATTCCCTCCGCCATAAAAATGTTTTTCCTTTTTTTTCTGTTTTCCTTTTTCCCTCCTTTTTCTTTTCTTTTCTTTTCTTTTTTTTTCTTTTCCTTGGCTTTTCTCTGACCTCCTCGAAGGAACAAGCCATGTTTCCCAGGGCTCTGCTATTTGAAGCTCATAGTTTTGGTCATCCAACATTTTTTTTCTGTTCCAGCTCAGGCAGTCCCACCCCCCCCCCCCCCCCTCCTCCACCCTCCTCCACCCTCACCCCCACCCTTACCCCCCACCCTCCCCACTTACATTTCCACAATGGCCGGGTCCGAGGGGCCGTCCTGCGCTCCCAGCCGCAGTCCAGCCGCCTCTGGCAGCAGCCGTGCGTGCTTTGTGTGCTGGTTCTGGACAGCAATCTGGGAAACCCCACAGTCTCTCTCTCCCTCTCTCTCTGACTCTCTCTCTCTCTCTCTCTCTCTCTCTCTCTCTCTCTCTCTCTCTCTCTCTGTCTCTCTGTCTCTCTGTCGGTTGGTGAATGTCCAACGCCCTGCCAAGAGCATTATGCACCTCCTCAATGGTGGTAAATAGGAGCACACACTAAAGTACAGCAGATTTGAGACACAAGCAAATCCTCCTTCTTCTTCTTCTTCTCCTCTTCCCCCTCCTCCTCCTCCGCCTCCTCCTCCACCTCCTCCTGACTCTTTGGAGAAGACAAGTTGTACCCAATACCATGGATTCTTTGTTGAGCCTTGGGCAGACTGACAAACAAAAATAACACAGATTTTCTTATTTTAATACATTTATTTATATATTAATACATACAGTATGTTCTTTGACATGAAATATGAACACAGATAACGTTCTTTTTCCTTGACACAATTTGTGGAGAACGCTGGAACCTATTTATAATCAGCAGAACAGAGATTGTTCTGTCCAAGGGTGATGGGGTAGTTTATAATTGTGTATGTTTATAGTTATGTTTCATGTAACAAAGAAGTGGAGCAAAGTTTATAACTTAGAAATATTTAATTTTTTTAATTAATTCTGTTAATCATGAATCAAGAATGATAGTTGGTATGGTTTAATAAGCTAGTACAGTAGTTTGACAAGTAACAGCACTTTAGGAGTTACTATAGTAGCGACAATATAATATATATAACACTAATTTTAAAAGTTACTTTCAAAGCTACTGCAGTAGTTTCCTTAAGTTAGTACAGTAGTTCTAAAAGTAACTACAGTACTGTGAAAGTTACTACAGTGGGTTCTACGAGTTATTCAGTAGTTTTAAAAGTTACTTCAGTACTTTTAAAGACACTACAGTAGTTTCTATAAGTTATTCAGTAGTTTCAAAAGTTACTACAGCACTGTGAAAGTTACTGCAGAAGTGTCTGTATGTTATACAGTCGTTAAAAGTTAATACAGTACTTTTAAAGTTGCTAGACTACTTTCTTTAACTTACTACAATTGTTTTAAAAGTTAAGTCACTGACTACAGTCGTCAGTGTGTCGGTGGAATGCAACAAGCAGCTTTCTGCTCATCACAGTTCCCTCTGATTAAAACCTTGGCCGGGGCTTGAAACCGTATCTGTGCGCAAATGAACACAGTTAGAATATGTTCTGCGTTTAGCTGGGCTGAGGAACATCTGTGTGTGTAGGTCCCCCCGCGCCCCCCTCGGGGTGTCAGAGCAGCTTGCGTGCGGCTCGCAGGCCTGCCGATATCAGCCTACCCTGGTAATCCCGTGATTAGCCCCGCCATGATCCTATCAGAGCTGCCTTGCACTCAGCAGCAGCAGCAGCAGCAGCAGCAGCAGAGGCCCAAGGTTCACCCAGGAGGTTGACCCAGTCACACTACTGGCTGTAAGGCACGCATATACTGTATACACGATGTGCAGAAAGCACACACACACACACACACACAGGCATGCATGCGTGCACGTGCATGTAATCACACACGCACAAACACACATACAAACAACACATGCACATAAGCACACACAGACATGAACAAACACACACACGCCCGCAAAACACACACATACACACACAGATACAGTATATAAACGCATAAGCACACACATATGCATGCCGACATAATCACACACACGCACACACACAAACAGACACACACACACACACACACACACACACAGACACAAATGCTCGGACTTGGAATAGCCCGCATGCTCCAGACAGCATACCTCCGACGTGCTGGAACACAGACAGGGGGCCGCATGGGGCCCCTCCGTGCCCCGGCCTGTCCCCCCCAAGACCGTCATCTGAACCCCCAGCAGCCTTCAGCACCTCTCCTCCTCTACCACCACCACCACCAACGTCTGCTGGATGGCTGGCTGGGCAGCGGGTGGTGTGGTGGTGGTGGTGGAGGTCAGGGTGGGGGTGGGGGTGGGAGTGGGGGTCGTGGTCGTGGTGGTAACAGTGTCGGAAGGGGTCATGGGGTCATATACCCAGAAGTCAAGAGGGTTGCATTCTGACTCAGTGGGGGTGGGGGTGGTGTTGGGTGAGGGAGGGGGGGATTGGGGGAGTGGGACAGTTGGGGGACCGGGGGGGGGGGATAGATGGGGGGTGGGGGGGGCGGAGTTTGGGCAGTAGCCAGCAACATGCCCCGACGTGTAGAAACCAGACCAGAGAGAGAGAGAGAGAGAGAGAGAGAGAGAGAGAGAGAGAGAGAGAGAGAGAGAGAGGAGTGGTACAGGCATGGCACACACACACACACATACACACACACCACGTGTTGGCATACTGCGTCGCTAAGTGATGGTGTGTGTGTGTGTGTGTGTGTGTGTATGGCAGGCTGTCCAGGCATCCGCCCACCCCCCACACACCCAGCACAGCACACGGCGACACACCTACAGACCAACAGGTGATCGAGGGGGTCAAGGCCTGGTGGGTCAGAGGGTTTCGAGTTCCCCAGTTGAGACGTTCTGAGGGTTCAAAACACACATACACTTTCATTCAATAGCCGTGTATCTTCGCTTTGGGTGAAAAGGCCACAGAATAGCGATAAAAATTCACTGCGATGTGGTTGTGGGCGGATTAGCAGTATCATTACGTTAATGTGGTAATGCAATTTTAATCGGCTATTTTTTGACTTCTCCTTGAAGGTTAATTAGCAGTTCCATAATTGCATATGTTTATTAATAGGCGAATCCAATTAGGGTAAATGCGGTATTATAATGTAATTTATTATTAAGGAGTAATATAATATGATGTCATGCAGTTTTTTGTTGCCTCCCAGTGTTTCACTTAAATTGTTTTGTCTCAAAGTCACAATATAAATATGTATCGTGTGCAGATTGGAGCTTTTGTGAAGATAATAAAGATGCCGATATCCATATTGACCTAATTATCAAAATCAAATCATGTCCCCAATTACAGCATTTTTTCAGTGCTACTTCCACACGCTGCGCAAATTGTTCCGAGAACCGTGTGGGAGTTCATGTTACCAATAGGAGCGTCCATTCCTCTGAGCGTCCAAGTCTTGAGACCGTGTCCCTGTGGGCCTACGCATGTGTAATAATAATAATGATAGTAATAATTATAATAACAATAATAAAGTCAAAGTGTTTTATTGTCTCACGCTCTTCATAACACAGGGCCATTCTGAACAGTGACATTCTTGTGACATGGCAGGCGACAGTACGCAAAAGAGTCATCAAAAAGATCAAATATAAAATAGCAAGATAAAAGATGAGACAGCAAAGATATACACCCATGTGCACATACATAGATATATATATATATATACATATACAGTACATATATACATACACACGTTCACATTCATATACTTATATCTATATACATACTTACACAATATACATAAATACACAATAATAATACGTAGTAAGTGCTGTTGTGTTTTAGTCTTGTCTTATTGTTTCATGGCGGCAAAACACTTGTTAGTGTCGTATAGTGTCGTCTTACTAATGGGTAAAAGGCATGGCTGGGCTGTTAGCGGTAGTGTGCAGCTATCTCCGGGATGTTCTTCCCTCTTTGGGTCAAAGGGGGGGTTGTGTCTGGACAGGGAGGCCTGTGGTGGTCGTAAAGGCTGTGTTTCACTCTCTTTCTGTCACCTACCCCCCTCCCTCCCTCTCTCCCTCCCTCCCTAACTTCAGCTGGTGGTGGTGGCTTGGACAATAAGGCTTTAAGGCCTGGTTACCTTACAGCACGATAATGTCGCCACGTTACAACATGCAAACCTAGTGTTCTAATAGACTCGCAATTATGAATGCTTGAAACCGGCTCTATTCTTATCTTTATGTACCACAGTGATATATTGCCATTGTCTCTCTTTCGTCAAATGTACTTATTGTAAGTCGCAATGTAAATGTGAATGTAATGAACGAGCACCCCCTTTTTTATTTGGCGAGGAGGCGCGATGGTCTCGCCCGAGACGAGGCGAGAGGCAGCCCTTTAAAGTCGCTTCACTTCCGAGATGAAGTAGAAAGCGCACGTATCGCCCGCCGTCCGCCGCCGCAACACGACACACGACACACGACATGGACATGGACATGGACATGGACATGGACAGACAACAATTCTCCTGCGAGTCGTCGTGAACATCTCAACAGTTTAAATGTGTGACGAGTACCTGCGGGCCGCATCGGTATATTTCGCGCACCCTCCGTTCTCGCTGACGATGCGTACGGTGACCCCGAAGTTCGTGGCGTCTACGATTTTTTTCCCCTCTCCGCTGAAGTCCCCCTGACTTCTTCTTCTTATTATTCTTGTTATTATTATTCGGCCGCGGATCCACGTAGACGAGAGTCGTAGTAATAATAATCATCAATAGTCATCATCATCATAATTATAATTCCCCGGCGAAAAAAACGTGAAAAGACGTGAAACAGCGCGGAATACCCCCCCCCCCTCCCATCTCTCTCTCCTCTCTCTTATAAATAGCGGGAATGGTTATTTCTCTCGGAGGTGTATTCTACATCGACATGGACCAAGCGCCTCCAGGTAAGGGTTTTTTTTGGGGGTGTTTTTTAGGGGCCCGGACTTACTTACACACACACACACACACACAACACAATCAGCTGCAATAAAATACAAATAAAAACAGCACGCAATGTTTTCCGTGCAAATGCCCCCGTTTGTCGTGTCGTGTCACGCTATAGCATTGCTGTGGCCGAGCTGTCACGGATCAATTGTGCAGTTATTCTTATCTTATAAAGAAAGGCTGGCTACTCGTGCTTCTAGGCATTGCCCAGGCATGCAGAGAGAGAGAGAGAGAGAGAGAGAGAGAGACACAGAGACAGAGAGAGAGAGAGAGCGCAACTCACTTGGCAATTACGTAATAGCCTTCCCTTTCCTCTGGACCAGTAGGGCGCAGTGCTGCTGCTGCTGCTGCCTCTTTGTCCCGTCGGCTCTCACTGAAAAACTTGTGTGTGTGTGTGTGTGTGTGTGTGTCGATTGCAGTACAACGACGTTTCTTGCACCTCATTTTTGACCATCTTAGTCGCCGTCCACTCCGTGCTTTTCTCATAGTGTCCTGGAGGAAGGAGAGAGAACGCACACACACACGGGGGGGGGGGGGGGGGTGAAGCTGCGTGTTAATAAATGCCGCATGAAACGACCGCTTTGTTCTCCTGGCTTTTCTGTGGCCGCCGCTGCGGATCATTTGAAGGCGCTTTGAAAAGTCGTCAGGCGGACTTGGAGACAGAGCATCAGTCTCATGACCCACTGGGACATTTAGCATGTTGTTGTATTGTGACGTTGACATGTAAAGCAAACACATTTACGACAGAGATATATATGTGTGTGTGTGTGTGTGTGTGGGGGGGGGGGGTCTTGGAAAAACGATCGCAAATATTTTTTCTTCCTTCCTTCTGTAAGAGCGCAGGCAGTCGTCATCCATCCATTGCTGTCGTCGGATCGGACATGGGGAAATAAAATAAAATATGTATTTAATTATACATTGAATTGACTCTTTGTTGTTGGTGGTGTTGCTGGTGTTGCTGGTGTTGTTGTTGCCAGACCAGAGCACTTGGATGTTTCTTTAGATTTTTACTTTGTGATGCCTGAGGTGCTTCTGTTCTGTTTCTTAGTGGATTTTTCGGAGTATATTTCTAGGACTTTTATTTTGGGAGGAGGGGAAGGGGGGGGGGGGGGGGGACAGCAGGAGGAATTCTGCTGAGTTGAGGACTCTGGGCTCCGGTTGAGTATACCTTCCTCCACCTCCTCCTCCTCCACCACCTCCTGCTCCTGCTGCTGCTGTTGCACCTGCCTTTTGTTTATTTTAAGGGTCATAAAAAGCATACAGCGGATGGGGCGAGAAACCCACATTTTCTCCTCCTCCTCCTCCTCCTGCTCCTGCTCCTGCTCCTGCCGTATGAAAGGCACTCTTGTCCTGCAGTGAAATATATCGCCGTCCACCTCCTCTTGATGCGGTCTGGCCTTTCATTTTCTGGAAAACGCTCAGCTCAGCCTGTTGGTGGTGGTGGTGGTGAGGGGGAATATTTCTCTTGAGTTCATAGAAAGAAAAACTCTCAAGTGTGTGTGTGTGTGTGTGTGTGTGAGAAAAGGTTTTATGAATGTATAACTACGTGGCTACTACTACTACTGCAAAATGCATCTTCGGTGAATGGTGAGGTGGCGTGGAGAATTGGAACTGAATAGGCCCGACACCGGAACATTAGTCATAATTACACAGTGTTTAGTTGAGTTATTAAGGGATTAAAAATTCATAGACACTTAATTGACATTTGGTGGCCAGTAACTTCGGTTGGAGACATGACCGTGCATGTCTGGAGAGATTGTGACAGGTCCTGTCAAACTGCTCCTGCCACAATCAGCATGAAGGGGGTGGGGAGGAGAGGAAAGTAGTCCTCCCCTACGGGCAAACATGGTCACGCACACACACACACACACACACACACTCACGCACACACACCTAGTACAGCAGACATCCACACACACACACACACACACACACGCGACCGTGTCCCTGTGGGCCTACGCATGTGTAATAATAATAATGATAGTAATAATTATAATAACAATAATAAAGTCAAAGTGTTTTATTGTCTCACGCTCTTCATAACACAGGGCCATTCTGAACAGTGACATTCTTGTGACATGGCAGGCGACAGTACGCAAAAGAGTCATCAAAAAGATCAAATATAAAATAGCAAGATAAAAGATAAGACAGCAAAGATATACACCCATGTGCACATACATAGATATATATATATATATATACAGTACATATATACATACACACGTTCACATTCATATACTTATATCTATATACATACATACTTACACAATATACATAAATACACAATAATAATACGTAGTAAGTGCTGTTGTGTTTTAGTCTTGTCTTATTGTTTCATGGCGGCAAAACACTTGTTAGTGTCGTATAGTGTCGTCTTACTAATGGGTAAAAGGCATGGCTGGGCTGTTAGCGGTAGTGTGCAGCTATCTCCGGGATGTTCTTCCCTCTTTGGGTCAAAGGGGGGGTTGTGTCTGGACAGGGAGGCCTGTGGTGGTCGTAAAGGCTGTGTTTCACTCTCTTTCTGTCACCTACCCCCCTCCCTCCCTCTCTCCCTCCCTCCCTAACTTCAGCTGGTGGTGGTGGCTTGGACAATAAGGCTTTAAGGCCTGGTTACCTTACAGCACGATAATGTCGCCACGTTACAACATGCAAACCTAGTGTTCTAATAGACTCGCAATTATGAATGCTTGAAACCGGCTCTATTCTTATCTTTATGTACCACAGTGATATATTGCCATTGTCTCTCTTTCGTCAAATGTACTTATTGTAAGTCGCATTGGATAAAAGCATCTGCCAAAATGCCCCAAATGTAAATGTAAATGTAATGTCTAATAGTATATTGTATTGCCTGTCGTAGTGTGGAACATTTGTCATATATTTAGATTTGTACATAAATATATGGGGGGGGGGGGGGGGGGACTTATGCTATTAACCTAGCAATTATGAATGCTTGAAACGTGTTCTATTCTCATCTTTATGTACCACCAGTGATATATTGCTGTCTCTCTTTCCACAAAAGTACTTATTGTAAGTGGCTTTGGATAAAGTTGTCAGCCAAATGCCCTAAATGTAAATTTGACATATTGAGCATATTTGAATATGGGGGGGGGAGAGAAATACCCCCCAATACATATTAAATCTATGGCCTTGGATCACACGTCTTTTTTGTGTTGGAGGCTACACACTGCAGCACCTGTAATTGACCAACACAGTCAGAAAGATGATCTCATCGTCTAAAAGGACAACCCGGTTCAGCCGTCGTTGCTTTGCTGCGGAACATGTTGGACCAGCTCGGCGAGATGCCTCTTGTGTCACACCACCACCAACCACCACCCACCACCAACCACCACCAACTCCACCGTCACACCACCACCCCAACCACCTCAAACACCACCACACCGCTAACCACCACTACCCACCACCTCCCACCACCTTCTACCAACACCACCACCACCTCCACCTCCTCCTCCACCCACCCACCCCACCTCAAACACCACCACCACCACGCCACACTTCAGACGCCGCTCCCACGGCCGGGAGGCGAACTGGCATGATCGATCATTCGTTATTTGTTAAGCCTATTCATAAGCATGCGAATAATCGCACAAGGGGGCGGACAGCAGTGAGCAGTTGTTAAAACAGAATTAAACGCAATACACAACCCGACAGCGTCACAGAGTCTGCATTGAACCACGCAGAGGTAATATGGACAGTCGACACATGCATCAGGGGAAACGATGTTTTATGTATTATTATCATTATTATTATTATTATTATTAGGATGATTATTGTTATTATCATCATGGTGATTATTATTCGTATTTGTGTGCTCATTATGACTATTATTGTTGGTGTTGTTGTCATTATTCGGGCTGCGACGTCTTCATTCATGCAAGTGGAATAAAGAGTTGCGCGGCGGTTGCGGAGCTGCTGAGTTGAATGGAACGACACGGAACGTACCATCGCACTCGCGGGAGAGGTGGGCACACCCGAACATCGTGTCTTATTATCCACGCGTGTTGTGAATAGACGCACGACATTACGTGTGTCCACGTGCACATTCCAATCGATCGATGTGTGTGTGTGGCCAGGTCGATGGCATTTGGTGTGTGTGTGGTGTGTGTGGGGGGGGGGGGGCTGGGGGGTGGAACGTACGAAAATGAACGAGCTCCCCCTTTTTTTTGGAGAGGAGGCGCGATGGTCTCGCCCGAGACGAGGCGAGAGGCAGCCCTTTAAAGTCGCTTCACTTCCGAGATGAAGTAGA
This sequence comes from Coryphaenoides rupestris, assembly GCA_002895965.2. Classification (NCBI taxonomy): domain Eukaryota; kingdom Metazoa; phylum Chordata; class Actinopteri; order Gadiformes; family Macrouridae; genus Coryphaenoides; species Coryphaenoides rupestris. Next base: position 56,110 of record PIJE02001116.1, on the reverse strand, counting down.
AAGCGCACGTATCGCCCGCCGTCCGCCGCCGCAACACGACACACGACACACGACATGGACATGGACATGGACATGGACATGGACAGACAACAATTCTCCTGCGAGTCGTCGTGAACATCTCAACAGTTTAAATGTGTGACGAGTACCTGCGGGCCGCATCGGTATATTTCGCGCACCCTCCCGTTCTCGCTGACGATGCGTACGGTGACCCCGAAGTTCGTGCGTCTACGATTTTTTTTCCCCTCCTCCGCTAGAAGTCCCCCTGACTTCTTCTTCTTATTATTCTTATTATTATTATTCGGCCGCGGATCCACGTAGACGAGAGTCGTAGTAATAATAATCATCAATAGTCATCATCATCATAATTATAATTCCCCGGCGAAAAAAACGTGAAAAGAACGTGAAACACGCGGAATACCACCCCCCCCCCCTCCCATCTCTCTCTCTCTCTCTTATAAATAGCGGGAATGGTTATTTCTCTCGGAGGTGTATTCTACATCGACATGGACCAACGCGCCTCCAGGTAGGGTTTTTTTTGGGGTTTTCTTTTTTTTTTTTAAGGGGCCCGGACTTACTTACACACACAACACACACACACACACAATCAGCTGCAATAAAATACAATAAAAACAGCCAGCAATGTTTTCCGTGCAAATGCCCCCGTTTGTCGTGTCGTGTCACGCCTACATAGCATTGCTGTGGCCGAGCTGTCACGGATCAATTGTGCAGTTATTCTTATCTTATAAAGAAAGGCTGGCTACTCCGTGCTTCTAGGCATTGCCCAGGCATGCAGAGAGAGAGAGAGAAGAGACAGAGAGGAGACAGAGAGAGAGAGAGAGAGAGCGCAACTCACTTGGCAATTACGTAATAGCCTTCCCTTTCCTCTGGACCAGTAGGGCGCCAGTGCTGCTGCTGCTGCTGCCTCTTTGTCCCGTCGGCTCTCACTGAAAAACTTGTGTGTGTGTGTATGTGTGTGGTCTCGATTGCAGTACAACGACGTTTCCTTGCACCTCATTTTGACCATCTTAGTCGCCCGTCCACTCCGTGCTTTTCTCATAGTGTCCTGGAGGAAGGAGAGAGAACGCACACACGGGGGGGGGGGGGGGGGGTGAAGCTGCGTGTTAATAAATGCCGCATGAAACGACCGCTTTGTTCTCCTGGCTTTTCTGTGGCCCGCCGCTGCGGATCATTTGAAGGCGCTTTGAAAAGTCGTCAGGCGGACTTGGAGACAGAGCATCAGTCTCATGACCCACTGGGACATTTAGCATGTTGTTTGTATTGTGACGTTGACATGTAAACAAACACATTTACGACAGAGATATATATGTGTGTGTGTGTGTGTGGGGGGGGGGGGGGGGTCTTGGAAAAACGATCGCAAATATTTTTTCTTCCTTCCTTCTGTAAGAGCGCAGGCAGTCGTCATCCATCCATTGCTGTCGTCGGATCGGACATGGGGAAATAAAATAAAATATGTATTTAATTATACATTGAATTGACTCTTTGTTGTTGGTGGTGTTGCTGGTGTTGCTGGTGTTGTTGTTGCCAGACCACAGCACTTGGATGTTTCTTTAGATTTTTACTTTGTGATGCCTGAGGTGCTTCTGTTCTGTTTCTTAGTGGATTTTTCGGAGTATATTTCTAGGACTTTTATTTTGGGAGGAGGGGAAGGGGGGGGGGGGGGGGGGACAGCAGGAGGAATTCTGCTGAGTTGAGGACTCTGGGCTCCGGTTGAGTATACCTTCCTCCACCTCCTCCTCCTCCACCACCACCTCCTGCTCCTGCTGCTGCTGTTGCACCTGCCTTTTGTTTATTTTAAGGGTCATAAAAAGCATACAGCGGATGGGGCGAGAAACCCACATTTTCTCCTCCTCCTCCTCCTCCTGCTCCTGCTCCTGCTCCTGCCGTATGGAAAGGCACTCTTGTCCTGCAGTGAAATATATCGGCCGTCCACCTCCTCTTGATGCGGTCTGGCCTTTCATTTTTCTGGAAAACGCTCAGCTCAGGCCTGTTGGTGGTGGTGGTGGTGGGGGGGGAATATTTCTCTTGAGTTCATAGAAAGAAAAACTCTCAAGTGTGTGCGTGTGTGTAATGTGTGTGTGTGTGTGTGGAGAAAAGGTTTTATGAATGTATAACTACGTGGCTACTACTACTACGACTGCAAAATGCATCTTCGGTGAATGGTGAGGTGGCGTGGAAGAATTGGAACTGAATAGGCCCGACACCGGAACATTAAGTCAATAATTAACCACGTGTTTAGTTGAGTTATTAAGGGATTAAAAATTCATAGACACTTAATTGACATTTGGTGGCCAGTAACTTCGGTTGGAGACATGACCGTGCATGTCTGGAGAGATTGTGACAGGTCCTGTCAAACTGCTCCTGCCACAATCAGCATGAAGGGGGTGGGGAGGAGAGGAAAGTAGTCCTCCCCTACGGGCAAACATGGTCACGAACACACACACCACACACACACACACACACAACGACACACACACACTCATGCACACACACCTGTTTTAGGTATCAGCAGAAGCATCCACACACACACACACACACACAACAACACACACCACACACACACACCACCACACCACACCACTCATGCACACACAACCTGTTTTAGTATCAGCAGAGCATCCACACACACCACACACACACACACACACACACACAATGGCGGGGGGTCAAGTTTGCACAGCCGTGCTCCAGCAAACGGATCGATGCCTTTCAATTATCGATGGCGGAGGAGAAGCAGCAGGCGGGCGCTTTCGTGGAAACCGTCATGTTAATCTTTTTCCGTTTCTCTGGTTTCTCTCCACGTCTGCCTGCCTCTTCCTCTCCCTCTCCTCTTCCTCCTCCCTCTTCCTCTTCCCCTCCCTCTTCCTCGTCCTCAGCTCTTCCACCCAGGTCATCGAAGCCTGCGTCTTCCGCCATGGACAACAACAACGGCTCCCCTCCCGCCCGAGTATCCCCTGAGCGACGCGGAGTGGTACTGGGGCGACATCACCAGGTGAGTGGTCCCGCGACGTCTTTCACAACATTTCGGTTTCCCGTTTCGACGACTTTAGGATCGTCTCGGAAGCGGTGATGTGTGATTCTGATCGTCGTTGTTGTTGTTGTTGTTGATGTTTGGTTGTTTGTTTCCCTCTCTTCAGGGACGAGGTGAACGAGATGCTTCGCGACAGCCCCGACGGGTCCTTCATGGTGCGGGACGCGTCCACCAAGGTGCAGGGTGACTTCACGCTCACCCTGAGGAAGGACGGCCACAACAAGCTCATAAAAATCTACCACCGTGACGGCAAGTACGGCTTCTCCGACCCGCTGACCTTCGGCTCGGTGGTGGAGCTCATCTGGCACTACCAGCACCACCCGCTGGTGGAGTACAACGCCATGCTGGACCTGATGCTCACACACCCCGTGTCACGCTTCCATCAGGTAGGGCCGCTTAGCCGCTACAACCACCTGTTGAACTTCCGCCAGTCACTTGGCCTAGTAACCTCTCATTCTTAATTACATGTACTAATTGTCGTTGTTCAATTATCTTCTCTAATAAGGACCATCTACCAAAGGAGGACAGCGTTGACGCAGCTGGGAGGAAACTCAAAGAGTATCACTGCCAGTATCAAGAAAAGTCTAAAGAGTTTGATCTTCTCTACGAAGCCTTCACCAAGACCTCACAGGTAATTAGACAACAATAAAGAGTGAATTACTATAGCCAGGAGCTAGCATTAATGCTATGCTAATGCTAGTTAGCCTTGTTTGCTAGCATGTGAAGTCAAAAATGCGTTTTATCGACGACAGAGTTTCGCTTATTGACCGGTTCGCTTTTTCTGCTAGCATGTTGGAGTTGACGTGCGACGAACGTAAAACGCAAAAAATGTTGCACATTTGATTGACGAGTGGTGTGTGTGTGTGTGGCGCTGTCGCAGGAGATCCAGCGGAAGAGAACGGCGATCGAGGCGTTCAACGAGACCATGATGATCTTCGAGGAGCAGTGTCGGGAGCAGGAGCGCTACGGCGAGGAATTTGAGCGCAACAGCCAGCTGGAGGGCGACGAAAAGGATCTAGAAAGGTACCCAATGTCGTGCGTTTAAATGGGGGTTTGTTTTGTAGTTCATGGATATATATAAATGTCGGCAGCGAACCTCATGGTGTTTTGATTTCCTCCTCCTGCGCTATTAGCTTCCTGATCAACTACGAGAAGCTGAAATGCCGTTTGGTGGAAATCTACGACAGCAAGGTGCACCTGGAGCAGGACCTGAGGACCCAGGTGGAGGACTACCGGGAGACGGACCGCAGGATCAACAGCCTGCGACCCGACCTCATCCAGCTCCGCAACATCCGAGACCAATATCTCAAGTGAGTAGTAAATCCTTGGGCGTCCCCCAGTAAGTCACGTCACGGTGGCGGCGGAGGTGGAAAGTGACCGTCTTGACACCACGGGCCGACCGCCTCGTAGCACTTACGCTAATTGAACGAAGCGCATTTCATAAAACGCAGGCTCCCTTTTTGAGATTTGTGTCTTCTTGTGTCTTTCAAATTAAAAAGAACTTTTTTCACTGACCTTATCTCTCTGTTTTTATGACAGTTGGTTGAATCACAAAGGTGTCCGCCAGAAAAGGATTAATAACTGGTTGGGGATACAGAACAACAGCTTAGACGAGTAAGTGTGCTTCTCCTGAAATGCTGTAGCGGTGCGCTACGCTACGAACGTCAAAATTAAAGAAATGAATAAAAAAAAACAATTCCACTTTGCCTCATGGGTTACGTTTTGTTGTTTTTCTCTTCCCCTCCCGCAGTACGTACGTGTTGAAGGGCGACGAGGAGTCCTTGCCCCACCAGGACGAGGCCAGCTGGTTCGTCGGCGAGCTGAGCCGAACGCAGGCCGAGGAGATGCTCCAGGGCAAGGCTTCCGGAACGTTCCTGATCCGCGAAAGCAGCAAACAGGGATGCTACGCCTGCTCCGTTGTGTGAGTACCTCTTATTTAAAAAAAAAAATAAAAAACTGATTTCAATGGCAATGCGTGTTGCGGGAACCTACAGGGTAAAGCCTCACTCCATTCCGATGCCTTGAACGCACTATAACTATAACTGCCCGTGTGATTAATTTAGTTTGGCAGGGTTAGATCACTTGTCTCCCGATCCTGAGGTTGCCGGTTCAAGCCCCGTAGCTTTCAGAGAAAAATAATATCAGTTGTTTTTTATAACACCCCTATTACATGCTTGTGTACGTGGATGTTTGAAAAGAAAAGCACAAGGTTTCCTCGGCAAAACAACTTATATTCTTTCTTTCTCTCCTTCCTTCCTTCCTTGGTTCCTTCCTTGGTTCCTCAGCGTCAACGAGGAGGTGAAGCACTGCATGATCTACAGCACGCCACACGGCTACGGCTTTGCCGAGCCCTACGACGAGCACCGCTCGCTGAAGGATGTGGTGCTGCACTACCGCCTCAACTCGCTCGCACAACACAACGACGCACTGGACGTGCGGCTGTCACACCCCGTGCACGCCGCCTGCTCCCTGTCACCGTCGGCGGCGCCCGCCGGGCCCACGGCGACGATGACGACACCGACGACGATGGTCGCCACGCCGACAGCCGCCACGACAATGGCGGTGGACGATCATCCGAGCACAGAGGAGCAGCAGCAGCACAAACTCTTACAGACGCCCAAACACACGCTGGCACTGCCACTCGCCGCACCCGAAATGTAGTGACCCGGCGACGGCAGCGGAGCAATTGGGGGGGGGGGGGGGGGGCGGAGCAAAGGGGCGATTCTGATCGCCCCGATGACGATTCTGATGATACTAAAGGACATGTTTACTGTATCCCGGGGCGGGGTCATGGTGCATTGTTCGCTGAGAGGAAGGAAGTGAGATTTTGCACTAGAGCGGTGACAGCGGGATTGGTGATTGGCTGTTGACAGATTTTTGAAGTGGGACCGGAACTTGAATGTCAGTTTTTAAAAAGAAAAAAAAAGTTTTTGTTTTCCGTTTTTTGTTGTTGTATCTTTTCCGTTTTTTTTCTAACAAGTTTCTTTTCCTTTCTTTTTTTTATAATGTTTTTTTGTTTGTTTTTGTTTTGTACTTCATATATTACTGTTCAGACATCTTTGCGATGAGTTTATGGAGGATGATGGAGAATTGCTCCCATGAGTTGCGAGACCCTTCTGATGGCTTCAAAAATGTACAAAAACGTACAATGTACAAAAACGGTGTGAAAAGATACCATGCCCCTTTTTTGAACCGGGTAGAATAAGAACAGTGTGCAATTTACATATTAAGTTGCTACCTTGTGGGTTTGTTATAGTTTTAAAATGGTGCTGTATTAAGGGTGATATTGTCACATAGGTCAATTGGACCAAATTGTCTTTGGGTAAAAGCCACACGTGAATATATCATTTATGGTGCATCTTGAATTTTCTTTCATTTGAAACTTTCTTTTTATCAAGCGATGGATAGTTATGTAGCATTAATATCCTGTACTATACCATTGTAAAAGCATCTACTCAATGTTATATCCATTGACCAAAGCACTTATTATTGAGAAACATACATCCCTGTTAAAGAGTGACATTAGTTTAGGGGGGGGGGGCAATTTCTGTACACCTGCTGATGTGCTGATCAAATCATAATCTGAAGTACTGTATGTTATATTCTGTTACTCAAAGAAGTATAAGCTTTTTGTATTCTATATCTATATTTTCTATACAAAGCTTGACTAAAGTGCAATCCAACAGTATTTCTATTGTTGCAGTGTATGATGATAATGATTACGACGACGATGGTGAAGGTAATGCTGTTCTACGAGAGGTTGGCGCTTGCCACACACACACACACACACACACACACACACACACAAAACGAAAAAAATGCACTCTCTCTCTCTCGGTTTCGGTGGCAATCGGCATGAGGTGACCTCCCGGTGGTCTGTGTGGACAGAGGGGCGGCGCGGAGGTGATCGGCGATCCCGCCTCCATTACTTGAACTGTGGCATCGCAAAAGGATCTACGAATGTGTTTTTCATGACATGCAGCCCGCATAGCTTAAGGGGAACGGAATCCATGTTGGACTTGGCACATTCCCCCCCCCCCCCCCCCCCCCCCCCTCCGGTCGGAGGACAATAGCTCGCCTGTGAGAAGAAACTGTTGAACTTGTTTTTTCGGCGGTGTGTGTGAGGGTGGAGGGAGGGGGGGCCTTGTCTCTTGACAGAGATGTAGGCTCACGGTGGAGGGAGGGGAGGAAGAAAGAAATTAAACAAATAGAAAAGACCTGTTCTCTTAACCAGAGGATTGAGCAGACCTCACTCGCTGAGGGGGCGATGCCGAGCAACATGTGGTTCTTCTGACCTTTTTCTCGCTGAAGACAATAAACTGACGAGGGTTTTGTCAACTTACTCACTTGTGCGTTGTTTCATTCTTAAACGCTCTGTTTCGTAACGTGACCACCAAGCACACACATTTCACGACATCCAGAATGTTTTTATTATAAATATTATTGTATAAAATGACACACATCACATCAGGCACAATTTGGTTTGGCTCGGCATTATAGTTTGTCCATTTGTGACTTAGCAGGGACTATTTATACAGTCGAGATAATGACTAGTGATCCCAGATTTGCCATCTGCGAGGCGCGGAGCCATTGTACCGCTAATAGCGTCGAGTCCGCTCCTACAGCTCACCGCAGGCACCTGGGGACGGGCTAGCCAGATGGGAGAGCGAGAAGCTAGCGACAAATTTAGCACATTTGTTTGCACATAGAGACCCTGGTTTTCCTACATCTCGCCAGATGTATTAAAAACGTCATCCCGTTGCCTAATTTATCATCACACTCCCAACAACCCCCACAAAAGCGTTCTCCTAGCTAGTGGGGTGGTCTCTGAGACAGGCCTCTGAAACAGCAGCCTTCAGCAGAGGGTCTTGTGAAATTAGCTTTCTCTCACTCACTATCTCATCAACATCATCAGAGCAGTAATGACATTAAACACATGAGGGATACGTGACTTTTATTACAGGTTTCCACTTTCAGCTCTTCGCCGGGATGGAGAAACCTGAACAATAATAATACGTTCAGATGATGTGTGTGTGTGTGTGTGTGTGTGTGTGTGTCCCACCCACCCACCACCTCACCCTCCAAGTGATCCTCGGTGACCAGAACAGGTGGTCGGTTGTAGCACTCTCACACACACTCACTCTCTCATGCACACACACACACACACACACTCTCTCTCTCGCTATCTCACATACACACATTCTCTCTCACACACACACACACACACTCTCACACCCTCTCTGTCTCACACACACACTCACACACACTCTCTCGCTATCTTACACACACACACACAAACACATTCTCTCTCACATACACTCTCTCCCTCGCTATCTCACACACACACACTCTCACTCTCACAAACACTTTCTCTCTCTCTCACACACACACACACACACACACACACACACACACACACACACACACACACACACTGAGATGCTGTCCCACGTGCAGAGTTTGTGTTTCTGTTGGGCCGGGGGGGGAGGGTGGGATTAATGTGGTGTGGAGGACGAGGATGTTCTGGTGCCCAGGTCCAGGTAACAGACTAACTTCAGCCTCATACGTGTCAGCTGCGGACAGAGAGAGAGAGAGAGAGAGAGAGAGAGAGAGAGAGAGAGAGAGAGAGAGAGAGAGAGAGAGTGTGTGTGTGTGTGTGTCTGCATGTATGTCGGAGGCACATCAGACTAGATAGAGATGTGAACTGCACCTGTGCTGACTTGCCCTCGGGCAATGTGTGTGTGTGTGTCTACGTGGTGTGTGTGTGTGTGTGTGTCTACATGTTGTGTGTGTGTCTGTGTGTGTGTGTGTGTGTGTGTGTGTGTGTGTGTGTGTGTGTGTGTGTGTCAACGAATGCATTAAATATGACAGCCGTTGGCCCAACGATCTCTTCCCTCAACTTCCTCCTCAACAAGTTTCAAAATGAAAAGCTGGCTTCCTTCGCTGCCAGCCAATCTGTGTTTAACCTTCGCACGGACACACGTGCACGCACACACACACGCACACACACACACACACACACACATATATAGACACACACAAATACACACAGACACGCACACACACACACATATAGACACACGCACACACACACATATAGAGACACAGACGCACACACAAACACACACACACATGTAGACACTCATACACAGACACACACACACACATATAGATGCACACGCGCACACACACACATAGACACACACACACACACACGCGCACACACAGCTCACCTTCGCCTAGCTTATACAAATTAGCTTTCCCTCTCCCCCTCCACCACGCCACAGTATTTTCATCTGTCAGCACATTTTTAGTCAAAGAAGTCACCCATTTATATTCACAGACGCGTTTCCCTGATTTTCTCTCTGCGTCTCTTTGTCTCTCTCTCTCTCTGTGTGTGTGTGTGTGTGTGTGTCCATTAAATTGAACACAATAAGTGTGTGTGTAACGGGAGGATTAATTTATTACTTTAAGAGACACGCCTCAAAACGCGCCGCCACCAACCGTCTCGTCTCGTCTCGTCGTCTCTAGTCCGCCGTCCGGCAGCACAGGAAGACGCGTCTCGTGTTCGTGTTCACGTTCCGCCGCGCAGCCAATCGCGTCGCTCCCGTCCCGCCGCGCGCAGCCAATCGCGTCGCTCCCGTCCCGCCGCGCAGCCAATCGCGTCGCTCCCGTCCCGCTCCGTCTCCGCTGTCTCTGCCCGCTTCCCCTACTGTATGCATGCGAGCGCGCTCGGCCAATGGGAGTGCGCGCCCGGGCCTCCGCCGCCGGCCAATCACAGCCGAGTTGCTATGAGCGCAGGCAGACTCTGTGCGAAGGATTTTTCTTCTCTCTCTCTCTCTCTCTTTTTTTTCGCCGTGTGTCTCTGCCTCTCTCTGCCTCTCTCTCCCTCTCCCCGTGTGTGTTTTTACTAGCTCATATTATAGACGGGTTATGCGTTGCCTTCCAAGCAACATAATTTGCTTGTAGGTTATTGTTAAACCATAAGAATGTGATACCGCGCCGCTGCTATGGATGGATGGATGGATGGATGTTGCCGACGAGGCGAAGGTCTCATTCTTTGAGACGTTTTGTTCTCGTTTTGTTCTCCTCTTATACTTTACTTGTCACACATCGAGTTTATTGTCAGACGAAAATAAAGGCTTTTATCCAGTTGGGGTTTAGTCGCATAGTAGCATATAGGAACAATCCTGGATATATTATGACACGGTACCGTGTTAACTTTGTGTTTTGAGCGATTGTTTTCCATGCGGTTTTCTTGGTGTGTGCATGAAACTTAAGGAAAGTTCATTTGGCGACTCAATGGTTTGAGTGTGGCAGCACACACACACACACACACACACACACACATACACATGCACGCACGCACACACACGCACACGTGCGCACACATGCACGCACACACACACACACGCTGTCTTGCCTGCCTGCCGTTGCCACACGATCCCCTGACACAGATTAACTTCATAAAACTACTAGCATGGGAAGTGCTGAATTGGCATGTCAACTCAGGAGACAAAGACAGAGAGAGAGAGAGATAGAGAGAGGTTACACCCCTATAGGATCGGCATGGTTTCGACAGGGGACATGTGGGAGAGTGAGAGAGAAAGAGAGATACCACCAACGCTAACAACAACAAAAAACACTCCAATACTCCAAAAACTGTGGCTGATGAGTTTAATTGTGAGGTAATGATTTATGAGGTGGTTCAGCAAGACACACTGGTCTGCAAGGAGGACCAGACAGGCATGCATGCAGGCCTGCAAACATTTCCTTTTTAAAACTATACGAACCACAATGCCCCGCTCAGAGCCAGTAAAGTATGGTTTGCGCTGGGATTTATTGAGCGAATGGCTTCGGGGGGAATAATCAAAAAGCTATTAGACCTGCAGAAGAAATATGTAGATAGATGGTTTTAGCCAAGAGAAGGGAAGAGATCAGGGTTGAAGGAGGCCGTCTATCCTGCCAGCGTTCCCAAGATCGGATCTCCTCTCCCGCCAAATCCCATGCAGGCTGCTGTTGTTGTTGTCGTTGTTTGTCGAGGCAAACGCGTGACACTTTCCAACTTCGACGTGTGATTTATCGAATAGGCGACTAAAAATAAGATCGGGAAAGCGAAGGCAGGCCAAGATCCAAACACCAAGTCAACAACAACAAACCCTTGCTTAATTTCTTTTGAAAGATCAACCTTCAAATTTAAAACCCATAAGTCTCAATCATGTCGCACGGTTGAACCCTGTGTCATTACGGCGAGATTAATAGAGGCGGGGTTCAGGAGGTCGAGCGGTCGGTAGCGAGGCAGCGGCCTCCGTCACGACACGCACATAATGGGTCTGCTATGAGCCTCGTGATAATTAATGCCTACAGTCATGATCATAAAAGATGGGGCAACTCGAGAGGAGCCCAACGCCCGCTTTTCTGTCCGTCACAATCGTCTGCGGACTTCGCCCACACCGCTGATTAAGCTTCACAATGACGCCAAAGAATACCAGACGACAACAACGCCGTAGCTAAGGCATACATGCATACAAAAAGAATACTATCTATAGGTCTATCTATTTTAGGAACGCATTATTCACCTCCCATTCTCCTCTCTCCTTTTCATCTCTGGGCCTCCTCCTCCTCCCCCTCCTCCTGCTGCTCCTCCTCCTGCTGCTCCTCCTCCTCCTCACCCTCCTCCGCCTGCTCCTCCTCCTCCTCCCCCTCCTGCTGCTCCTCCTCCTCCTCCCCCTGCTGCTCCTCCCCCCTCTCGTACTCCCCCTCCTCCTGCTGCTCCTCCTCCTCCTCCTCCTCCTCCTCCTCCCCCGCCTCCTCATTTAAACCTGTTTCACAAGAGAGAGAGAGAGCTTGTCCTGATAAGACAGCTGAAAGTCGACGCAGGCCTCCGATCTCAGACAGCATGGTCCGAATAAAGCTCACAAAAAGTTCACAAATGAACGTTATGGTTATGCGTGTTCACACACACACACACACACACACACACACACACACAGACTTCTGCTATCTGGGTGAGATCTAATATTAAGCGTGCAAAATTAGAATCCAATTTCTGCCTGAATTGACCTGCCTCTTGAGCATTAACGCCATAAGCGTCGACTTTATGAAAGGTCTTTGAAGCCGTACACAGCTGTGCACAGCTGTCAGCTGACACATGTATTTTGGCTGCAATGAATAGCGTTTGTATTTACATTTAAATAGAGTATTGTAAGGCCCTATTGGGTTGTAATTACGATGCTATGCTATCAATCATTGAGTGTCTCAGTGGCTATAGCCTTGAGGGGTGTATGTATACATATCACACACACGCACACGCGCGCACACACACACACACACACACACATTGAACATATTTATATCATATGTATTTATTTATGTATGTATGTATCTTTTTGTTGTTGATTTACCATGAAACAATAATGAATGAATATTGAACATTTAACAGCACACAACACAAGTTACATGAGTTAAAATATCTCGCTTTGAAACTAATTCTAATTAGTAAATGCTTATGGCTATATCTTATGGTTATGGGGATCACCATGTAGTTGTGATAAAGTTTGGACACCACCGTAGGACAAATGCATTTCCTGCTTTGACCCAATAATATCCATGGAGTCATTTACGAGACAAAGGCGAGGGGGGAACAGAGCAGACAGACAAAATAACGTCCCAGAAAATGTGGAGACAAAGGAGGCTGCAGGAGAGCTGGAGGCGCAAGGCTACATCTTGACGGCATTAGCTCTGGCACCAGCACCACCAGCCCTACCACCACCAGCACCACCACCACCACCAGCACCACCACCACCATCAGCATCACCACCATCAGCCCCACCATCAGCACCAGCTCCAGCCCCACCACCAGCACCACCAGCAGCACCACCAGCACCACCACTCCTATGTACGGCTGAGCGACTTTGTTTTCAGCAACGAGCGAGAAGACGTACATCGGCATTTCTTTGACACGTACCAAAAACCAATAAAATGCGATGATTGATGACTAAAAGGCAATAACCTCCATGATCTTGGGATGTGTAAACTTTAATGAGTGACATGTTTTTTACCTTCTCGGCCTACTTAAGGTGCCCACTGTGTGATTAGCGTCCGTGATTGGCTCACGGGTCGTTTGCAGCGCAGCCAATGGGGTAATTGGCGCGTCGTGATTGGCTCCCGGGCGAGCAGACGCGCGGCGGGAAGATGTGGGCAGACCGCGCGGTTGTTACCTAGCAACATATTGGGGCGGCGGGCGGTGACGTCACACCCCGAGACCTGTCATAATGGACGCCGTGGATTCGACCGCTTGTGTCGCTCCTTCTGCGTGAACCCCGTGTGGCGGTTTGAATGTTATATTGTCCTCCTCCTCCAGGACAACGTGGAGACCATAACGAGCAAGTGTTGCTGGACCGTAGGTTGTTGGAGCATTTTGGGACACACCGCGGTCATACATTTTGTTTTGGGGTTATACTGCCACCAAGCGGTTCGTCACACACGAACAAAAACAAACTCTCAAAACAATGAATTCTAACGAATAATAAATATAACAATAAATATATAAATACATATATATATCAATAAATATATCAATATATAAATATAATAATAGAAAATGTTACAAATTACAAAAAAACTACAACATTGGCACAACAACAACAACACAAAATAAAAGACAATACAATAATAATAAAAGTCCATCATGTCTTCATGTCCAAGCGGGGTTGGTTGATCGATGACCTCGGGGATCGCTTAGCCGCGCCGCGAGGTGTTAGTATGGGTAATCGAGTCAGAGACGTCGATCGGCCGAGCAGCGATGCTCTGAAGTTGTCAGTAAACTTATGGGTGAGTAACGAACATTAACACGAAACATTAAAAGTCTTGAACATTCTTTTTATATACTGCACGCCTATTAAGTTGACATCTTATTCCCCCCCAAAACTAATATGTGACAGTGCCCGTGGTGGCTAGCTGTTAGCCTGCGACGAGCTACACTGCTGTCATTATTGTTATTATTGTTATTATTATTGTTGTTGTTATTATTATTAGACGAACTGCATTGTGGTTATAACGAATTCCTAGGCAAGTGTAAACTAACTTTCATGGGCTATCCCTTGTTATTGCTCGTTGCATAGATGACACTTTATTTCACACTGGGGCTGAACAATTAAATGTTAATCGATTAAATATGATCGAAGTCCCAATACGACCAAGTGCAGTGTCCAAATCGCAGGAGCAGCAATTTTGATGGGGGTGTCAAATGTGTCAAAGTACAGTAGATGCATAACACCATTCTAACTCAAGTATAGTATTGTAGTGCTGCAGAGATGCTCTGGCCTACACATTTTATTTTAATGTGTCAGCCAAATTAAATAATAGTGATGTGAAATGGATCATTCCCCCACACAGTAAATCATTGCAATATCTGTCAAAATAGCTCCAATATGATTTTGTTTTAACCGTATCGTTCCGCTCTATATCACAGTGCAGCGTTGTTCTTCTGTTAACGAGACCACATGTTGCGTCTGTTTGTGTGAATGTCTCGTGTCTTACAGAGGAGCGGGCTGTGGCTGAACGAAACACGAAACGCCACACTTAGGACCTCGGAGACCTCGCCGCAGTGCCCGCTGCCACCATGTCCTCCTCCGCCTCCCTGGCCGCTCGACTGTCTCCTCCTCCGTCCTTCTCCTCCTCCTCCTTCGCCTCCACCCGTGCCGGTTGCGGGGACGTCGGGGGAGCAGGGGTGTCCCCCGCTGAGCAGGTGCCTTTCGCCTCGGACCGCTACGCCCGGCTCATCCTGGCGCAGATGAACCGCATGCGTCTGCGGGCGGACTTCTGTGACGTGCGGCTGCGCGTGGGCGAGCGGGCGTTCCAGGTGCACAGGTTGGTGCTGGCCGCCAGCAGCCCCTACTTCTGCGCCCTCTTCTCCGGGGGCATGAAGGAGGCCGACAAGGAGGAGGTGCATATCCTGGGTGTGGAGGCCGGGATCTTCGAGGTCCTGCTGGACTTTATCTACACAGGTGTAGATACTTGGCACTACTGCACTTGGTGGTGGTGGTGGTGGTTCTTCTTCTTCTTCTTCTTCGATACCTCTCACTCTACTATGCTCATTCACCTCCTGTATGTGTGTTCAAAACAAGAAAAGCAAAAGAAATAACTTGATCTATCGTACAATACTGATCGTGTTTATTTGTGTTGTGAATGGCCTATTACTAATGAGTTATGTATCAGACGTCGTATCCTTTATTGCCTAACTTGTGGCTTGAGAATAATAAACAATAGTTTTGTCTTATCCAAACCCCAAACCTTTCAGCTGAGAGTCAAGCGCCCCCAAACACTCGACACCCCCCACCCCCCTTTTGCTACAACAATGGGCAATTGACTGTTGAATGTGTCAGTTCATTCAATCCCCATAATGGCGCACTCCTGACTCCACCCCCAAGAGGAGATTTGGTCCAATAGCTAAACAGCTCCTTGTGCCCCTCCCCCTCATCAGGTGGGATCAACGTGAGCGTGGAGAACGTCCAGGAGCTGATGGTGGCGGCGGACATGCTGCAGCTGGCCGAGGTGGTGTCCATCTGCGGGGAGTTCCTCAAGGGCCACATGGACCCCTCCAACTGCGTTGGTATCTTCCAGTTCCTGGAGCAGATCGCCTGCATGGACATGTTGCAGTTCACCGAGGACTACATCCACGTCCACTTCCTGGAGGTACAGGACACACACACACATGCGCACACACGCACATGCACATACATACACACACACAGGTGAAAATCTGGACTGATGTTCCCAATTATAAGCCAACCACACAAAGTTATACTTGACTCTAACTGTAAATAATATCAATTATGTTCAGAATGTTGCATACATACAGTACATATTTACATTTACCTTTAGGACTTTTGGGACGCTTTTATGCAAAGCAACTTAATGATAATAATAGAACAGGGTTCCAGCATTCATAGTTGCAAGGTAAATAGATGAACAAGTTTCATAATTGCTAGGTTGCCTGCATAATAGCCGGGATAAGAGCAGAAGTGCCATTCTGAGTGCATTACCAACATCTAAGAGCATATAATATGCAAAACAATGCTAAGTACTGTTATTTAGTGCCAAGATAGTGCTAGAGTCAAGAGAGGGAAGGCAGAGTCCAGGTGAACTCTGAACAGGTGGATCTTGAGTCGACTCTGCCGTCCACATTGTTGTTGATGTTTATTATCGTGCTCTTTCTGTGAAACTTTACTGCATCACCACAATAAGATTATTCTGCGGCCGGCAGTAGCTCAGGAGGTAAGAGCAGTTGTCTGGCAACAGGAAGGTTGCTGGTTCGATCCCCGAGGTGTCCCTGAACAAGACACCACCTAACCCTAACAGCTCCTGCCGTGTTGGTTGTTACCTTGCATGGTTGGCACCGCCGTCGGTGCATGAATGGGTGAATGTGAGGCAACTGTGAAGCGCTTTGGCGCCATTTACCATTTATTCATTCATCCACCTCCACCACCACCCAGGTGTGCGAGGCGGAGGAGTTCTGGGGCCTGTCGGCGGAGCAACTGGTGCGTCTGCTGCGCAGCGAGGAGCTTCGCATCGAGGAGGAGTACCAGGTGTTCACGGCCGCCATGGCCTGGCTGCACCAGGACGTCGGCCGCCGTCGCAAGCACGTGGTGGAGGTGCTGGGGCCCGTCCGCTTCCCCCTGCTGTCGCCCCAGAGGCTGCTCAAGTACATCGACGGTGAGGAGGGAGGGGGGGGGTCAGGGGTCAAAGGTCAGGGGTTACCGTAATGCAGGCGTAGCTTTTAGGTCTGGGACCTCCCGAATAGTTTGTGTAAAAGTGAAAATAAGCGATACATTACCATGTCACATTTCTTTATGTATATTCTGTAAATAATAATAATCATTATTATTATTATCAAAAGATGTATTTGCCATCTTGTGATCCCCTTGGTCCTCTCTCCCCCCCCCTCCCACTTACACCCGCTTATGGGCCGCAACCCACAGGTTGAAGACCACTGCTTTCCTCCATGGTTTTGTAAATAATAACCATTTAAAAATGGCTATTGTTTTGTATCCCCGAAAACAAAAGGCATCGCCGATTTCAGCCTGCGGGTGGCGCTGCAGACGCTGCTAAAGGAATACATGGAGGTCACCAAGTCGCCGAAGGAGAACAAGATGTACGGTCTGGTGGAGACAAGGCCCCGACGGAAAGCCAGGAAATATCTCTACGCAATAGGTGCCTGTTTTTGTTTTGTTACGGTGTGGTAACTGTACACTTACTGCCCTGCAGCGACCCCTGCTGGTCATCGGTTGTAATTAACCGCTTTTCAATGTTACATTTTTTGGGGAGATTAACTAATTAAATGATAACATTGTAATAATAACAATAATTTCGTAATAATAATATTTATAAAAATACAACACAGAATCTCTCGACACATTCTTATCGTGTTGACTTTCTGAACTTCGCTCTCCTCCCTCCCTCCCTCCCTCCCTCTCCCTCTCCTGGCGTCTCCCCCCAGGGGGCTACACGCGTCTGCAGGGCGGCCGCTGGAGTGACAGCCGTGCCCTGAGCTGCGTGGAGCGCTTCGACTCCTTCAACCAGTACTGGACCACCGTGTCGTCGCTGCACCAGGCGCGCAGCGGCCTGGGCGTGGCCGTGCTGGACGGCATGATCTACGTGGTGGGAGGTGAGGGAGGGGAGGGGAGGGGTGGAGGTGGAGGTGAGGGCGGGCGGGTGGAGGCGGAGGTGAGGGGTGGGAGGTGGAGGTGGAGGTGGGGGAGGGGAGGGGAGTTGAGGGAGGAGAGTCGAGCGGAGGGGGTGGAGGTGAAGGAGGGGAGGGGAGGGCAGGGGGTGGAGGTGAAGGAGGGGGGGGGGGGAGGTCAGTAGGGGTTTGGGGCTACTTAGGACTCAGGGGGTGGAGCTGGGGAATAATTGATCAACATGTTTGTATCTCAACATGTGCACCATCATGTGCAATATTACTTTTCAATACCATTGCCAACTTTTCTATTCTAGTTAACTTATTTTTTTTGTTTTTTACTTTTATTGCTATTCTATGAGGCGTATACACTTTACATTTACTGTTCTTTTGTTTACTATTCTTTTCGTTTGTTGTGTCCAGGGGAGAAGGACTCGATGATCTTCGACTGCACGGAGCGATACGACCCGGTGACCAAGCAGTGGGCAGGCCGTGGCCTCGCTCACCTTCCCCCGCTGCGGTGTGGGCGTGTGCCCCTGCCACGGCGCCCTCTACGCCTTCGGTATAAACGCCTCCCCCCTCCTGTCACTTATCACCCGAGTGGGAGGGTCCAGCCAGGTGTAGGGGCACATGGATACGCCCACTGATAAATAAAACTGTTAAATGTGTTGGATGAGAGTGAATGATAAGTTGGCTACTGTAACGAGTACTTGGCAGTAGAGAGTACAGAAACAGATGCAGTTAAAGATAATAGGAAGATAAAACTTTATTCATCCCGAAGGAAATTCTTGTGCCAAAGGTTGTTCAAAAATAATAATAAATAAAAACAGTAGAATTATAAATGCAAAGTGTATACGCCTAATAGAATAACAATAAATCTAAGAAACATTTAGTAAAAAAAAAAAAGTTCACTAAAATAGAAAAGTTGGCAGCGGTATTGAAAAGTACTAATGCACATGGCATTGAAAATATTGCACATGATAATCACGTTGCTACTAAACGTAGTCGCTACTACAAGCTACAACGCATGTACTACCATGACTTGGTAGTGGGTTTGATGATGGATGTGCTTGTGGTCTCCAGGCGGTTGGATCGGGTCGGAGATTGGGAAGACGGTGGAGCGCTACGACCCGGAGGAGAACAAGTGGGAGGTGATCGGAAGCATGCCGTTCCACGCTACTACTTTGGCTGCTGTGAGCTACAAGGTGCTGCAGTCTCCCTCTGTAATCTACAGCTCCCTTCATAAACCACATCTCCCTCTATAAGCTACAACTCCCTCTTTAAACTACAACTCCTTTATCAAACTACAACTCACCCTTCAAGTCCATACACACTCCATCCTCACGGGCCTGCTCTCCCCCGCCGCCCCCGCAGGCCTGATGTACGTGGTGGGGGGGGATCAGCGACGAGGGTATGGAGCTGCGGTCGGCGGAGGTGTTCGACCCGCTCTCCCACCGCTGGCGGCCCCTCCCCATCATGGCCACACGCCGCGCTTACGTCGGCGTCGCCACCCTCAACAACTGCATCTACGCCGTGGGCGGCTGGAATGAGGCGCTGGGCTCCCTGGAGACAGTGGAGAAGTACTGCCCCGAGGAGGTAGGGGGAGCTGTTGTCACTCACCTGACCTGTCGCTCACCTGTTGCGCACCTGTTGCTGCTGTTGCTCACCTGTTGCTGCTGTTATGCACCTGTTGCTGCTGTTGCTCACTTGTCGCTCAACTGTTGCTGCTGTTTCTATGGTGTCATTCTCTGTTCACCTATTCACCATTTCATTTATTAACTCTCTAATATATAATATATTAATGGTAACTTACTGACAATAAGGACACATTACTTAACCATTTATTCACATTGCATTAACTAACAGTTTATTAACAGTGAACTAATGGTCTAGTAATTATGTGCTAATGATGTTCATGTTAACTTTAAGGGAGTAATCTATACATTATGTACATTATGCTCATATGTACATGAGGGTTTTCTTCTGATTTGAGCTGTGGGAGGTCGACACCTTCAGCTGGCCTCCATGTTTGAGTGCATCCTGTGCATTGCATTCCTGTGACTCCTCCTCCTCCGCTTCGCAGGAGAAGTGGGTGGAGGTGGCGTCCATGTCCACGGCGCGGGCGGGCGTTTCCGTGTCGGCAGTCAATGGGCTGCTGTATGCGGTGGGCGGGCGCGCCACCAGCCGCGACTTCTCGGCACCGGTGACGGTGGACTCGGTGGAGATCTACGATCCGCACCTGGACACGTGGACGGCGGTGGGCAACATGATCGCTAGCCGCTGTGACGGCGGGCTGGCGGTGCTCTGACCCTGCCCTGCCCTGCCCCATAACCCCGCCCCCCTGTCCCCTAACCCCGCCTCCATGTCCCCTAACCCCGCTTCCCTGGCCCCATAATCCCGCCCCTCTGGCCCCATAACCCCGCCCCCGGGCCCTTCTCCACGGCCTTCCAAGAGGAAACACGTTGGACGTTGAACCACAGCTCCTTATCTAATCTGGACAGTGTGCGCCGGAGGAGATTAGTGTGGAGCGAAAACACGGTAGCGGATCTGTCCTCCGCCGAGCCCGGCAGTCTTTGATGATCACAAAAGCATTTCAGTTTTTACGTTTTGGGTTGGTTTGGTTTGGTTTTGGTTTTGGTTTAGTGGTTGTTTTTGGTTTAGTGGTTGTTTTTTTTGTGGTTCTTTTTCTTCCCTTCCCCCGGTTTCTAACATTCCTGTGTACGTGGAATTGCTAAACTGTGATGTCGAAACAAGAGCTGAAACTGGAAAACTGGACACTTAGCTGAGGCGTACTGCAATCTATCCCAATCTGTTCCAGTGCGCGCGCGCGCGCCACACAAACACACACAAACACAAAACACACACACACACACACACACACACACACACACACACACACACACACACACACACACACACACACTGAAGTTACTAACACAAGTACTAGTAGTACTCATACTACTACAGTACTAGCGTGAGAAACGGCAAGGGGGTCACGATGCTTTCGCTGAGTTCTGTCAGTACCACAGCGTTGTTGGCATTCGATGAGTGAATGAATGAAATTATTAATTGAATAATAAATGGATGAATAGAGTAATGCATGAATGAACGGATGAATGAATGAATGACTTTCGCACACTGGAGGAGCACATGTGTAAGAGGTAAGGTGAGCCTTAGCGGTCCTATGGAGGTGGCACATATAGAAAGTACAATATTGTGTCACTTGCACACACACGCCTGTGTGTGTGTGTGTGTGTGTGTCTGTGCGCGTGCGTGACAGTAGATGTGGAACACGTTGTCTTAAGGAGGAAACTTGAAACTATCCAGATCCAGAAGGTCATTGAAATAATACTTGACAGCAGAGGATGCTGGTGGTTGTTGTTGCCGTGGCACTTTTGGCAATATATTACCTGTAAATATTTAAAATGTAATGGCTCACAAGTTTTGTATTTTATTATGTGTATTGTATGTAGGATATATATATATACTGTACACACACATGAGTGTTAAGTTATTTTTTATCTCTTCTATCCAAACTAAATGTGTGGGTTTCCAATCCATTGTTCAATGAAGTGACTTCACTTGAATGAAGCTCGATTTAAGTGTTTTCTTTCCTCCTTCGTCCACTTGAGAAAGTGTACGGCGTATATTCAGGACAAAGGGCTGTTCTCAGTAATGTTTAACAGGATTTATTGCCCCCTCACCCCACCCCACCCTCTGTCATTTGAACAACTACAAACTACAGACTGAATACTTGAGCTGCACTCATTTTAGGAACACATTCTGGTAGCCAAGTTGGCGACGAGGAGGGTACATTGTGAAAGGAAATGAATGTTGAGGAAGTGTACTTTCTCTGTTCAGTGACAAGCAATTTGCTCAAACCTTAAAGACAGACATTGGTTCTCACCGACATTTCGCATTCAAATGTTTTATTTCACACTAGATTTGACAGTCAAGTTTCATGAATGACAGATGGTCACAGACTGGGAGGCAGGCCTTCCTGTCAATCTTTATTCGCTCATGTTTAGTAACAAACATCCTGAAAGTCCTTCTGGCTGGGTTGTATCCGCCAGCATTGCGTATGTTTTGCTTCTGCACACGTCTTCCCCATCCGGGGGTCATTTCAAGGCCAAGGTGCACACCTGTGTGAAAATAGACGTAACTATGCTAACACGTTGTCAACTCCGGGCTTGCTCCTCGACGGCGGCCGGCTCCTCCTCTTGGCGGCCGAACTTCTTCAGCGCCAGTGTGGCCACGAGTGAGAAGGTGGCCACCAGCGTCAGGACGGTCCGCATGGCTTTGAACCAGGCCGGGTAGCCGGGCAGCAGGGTCAGGTCGTAGTGCAGCGACAGGCCCAGCCCCATCAGCACCAGCAGGGTGCCCTCCGTCACGTTGTCCCTGCACAGCAGCGCCAGCCAGGCCACCAGCGACGGCACCACGCTGTTGCCCAGGTTCTTCCAGTCGGGCCTCGCCGGGCTGCCCTCGGGGATGGCGAAGCCCCAGCGGGCCCCGCCCAGGAAGGAGACGATGCAGGCCCCGTAGACCACCTGCGCGTACGCCACCTGGGGGCAGAAGGACCCTGCGGCGGCCATGGCGAGGGGGGCCGAGACGAAGGGCAGGAGGCCGGAGAAGCCGAGGTAGAGGGCGGGTTTGGGGGCCTGGGCGAGAGCCTTCATACTGAAGGCCTCCTCCTTGGCGTGGGGGGGTGTGTTCTCCTTCTGGGGGGCATCAAGTGGGTTGCCATGACAGAGGCGCGAGGGGAGACACACGATGGCCCGGGCGCCCAGGAGTCTGTTAGTAGAGGACTGTCTGCAGACCAGCGGTGTGGGCGACCAAGATTGAAACGGCTTCTCTCGTAGAGTGCTTGATTTGATGAGCGGCTGAAGGCTTCTCCATGGAAGACCCTATCAAATACACAATCATGTATTGTTACCATGCTATCTATATATGTATTGTTCATCAATGTTTGGGGGCAACATGCAGATGATAACTTGTTGATCAATAATATCCATTCATTCTTACCCCTTGGGTTATGCATCTTCTCAGTGTAAAGTGGATCATTTTAAAACTGAGGAGAAAGCGTTCAAATATGTCGACGTTATTGAATACGGGTTATCAGGGTTGCGTTAAGATGCACACATGTTCCTCTTCACTTCAATTAAGCAAGCAAGACAGACATGTGGCTAACAGAGCTAGCATGCTAATCACACCAGTAGCTGCTCTACAACGAGACAGTAACACGAGAACACGTAACGTTACCCTTTGAATTAAACCTACAAAGGTCGTCCTGTCAAAGCCAATCTATTCGATGGGTCATCGATTTACGTTCGCTCCTCTCTCAACCAGGAACCCCAATTGGCTCTGACATCGACTGGTATGGCTGGCTGTGGCGGGGGCGCGCAGCGGGTTGTGTTCAACGTCGCAAAATTAACTTGTGCGATAAGACAAAATGTGCTCTTAGACATAACCGAAACGTCGGATCAAAAGTAGTCCATACAACTCGCCACGACTAAACTATTGTTTCAGCCCGCACACACACACGCTGCGTTGCGTTAATAACGCGTCAATCACGTCGCAGCGTCATCTGTGTTGCATAATCACAAGAGCGCCTGAACGCAACTCTGTGCCGCGTTCCAGTTGTACTCTGAAGTCGAAAAGTCGGTCACCCGGGTCGCAAGTTCCAGGGGGTGGGGGAATACAACCACAGCCGAGCTCCGCGTGTTTAAACGTACTCGGAGTTGTTGGCGGTTCTCCCGACTTTTTCCGAGTCGCGATTCCTGACACGTATGACTTGGCTGACTTGGAAAGCTGGGGGGCGGGGGAAAGTCCGACGTCGGAGTGTGACTGCAACGCGCCGCTCGTACTCCTGCTCTTCGCGCCGCTCAGTGGCAGCAACGGCAGCGCGTCGCTAAACCCAAACAAACGTCAAGCAGCGCGACTCGGCACCACCACGTTTCAATAGAGTGGAGTCGCTCCGTGGACGTAGTAAGTTATTTTTTCTTTTTAATTGAGACCATCATCACCACCACTCTCCTCTCCCACCACCACCACAGTTTATAGCTTCGTCACTCGTGAATTACACCCCCGCTAGCCACCAGTTAGCGCGGACGGCGTTCGCGGGCTGCTGAGTGTGAGTGAGTGAGTGTGTGTGTGTGTGTGGTGCTCAGGTAGCCATTTTGAAGCTGTGTTGTTCACGCCGAGCCCCCGCTGTGTTCACCCCCCACCCCCTGCTGGGCCTCTCTCTCTCCGCACGGCCCTGCACGCTAACGACGCGCGGATCAGGTAATCGGGGGCTCGGGGGGTTCGGTTGTGTCAACCAGCGGCGCTACGGGGGTGGGGGTGGTGGGGGGGGGGGGGGGTAGCTAACGAGCTAACAAGCTAACATCGGCTAACCATGCTAACCAAGCAACAGAGTGGATCCGATGTGACGTTGGACTCCGACGCGCCTGCTATTTTAAGGCCCTGTTGTTGTTGTTGTTGTTATTGTTATTGTTATTATTATTATTATTATTATTATTATTCAGATTGACTCATGCTAACCCTTAACTTAACACCCCCCCCGTGTGGTGTGTGTGTGTGTGCGTGTGTGTGTGCGCGGTGTTTTTGTATTGAATGGATGGATGCGTGTGCGTTGTCAACGACGCCGCCGCTCACATCTGGCTGGCTACGCACGCACACACACACACACACGCACGCCATGTATGCGTGTTGTACAGCTGATGTCTTTCCATGTAACGTTGTTTATATATATATATATAGTGTGTATATAGTATAACACTATTAATTTGTATGTCATCGTCCCAGCCAGTGCATCCGTTCAGCCAATGCCTGCGTTGAGCTGTTATGTAATTGTTTTGGGGGAGTCTTTTTATTTATTTTATTTATTATTATTATTAAAGCTTTCGCTGGTGGAGGGGGAATGTATTAAATCTACACTCAGGATTGTGTTCTGTTTTTGCCCCTTCTACGTTAAAGATCCTGCTAGTTTAAAGTCCTGGTGCTCATGTCTTGGTTGTGTGCAGCTCTTGAGGTCACTAGAGTCCAACACGCATGGCGGTGATGGTGGAGGTAGTGTTTGGAGGATATTTTTAAACCCGTATGAATATTTGATTTAAAATTGCAGAAACGTCTTTGGGACCAAAAAATTAAATGGGGTGTTCTTGTCATGCACATCTCTGCAACCCCCCCCCCCCTCCCCGTTAGTCGTCATTGCAGATTTGCCAATGAAAACAAAGTCTACAGTTATAATTAATGTTACTCATGTGAACATATTTGTGTCTTTGATTTATATACCTTGATGTAAACTGTTAATCCGTTGCGTGTCAAGTGTGCTTAATATTAATATTTTGTCCCCTTGGTTTTGCAGGTCTCGTTTGTTCCTCTACTGAAAGTTCAACGAGATCAAGAAGTGGAGTTGTCCACACAGACACACACACACACACTCTCACCAACACCAGTTCCACCAGAGAGGATCGGATATCGGATATAACTTTTTCTAGAAGTGAAACCTGCGAACCCACACTCCTGTTCTGCAAGTGACCCGGCTGCGTTGGTCACCACCACAGTTTGAATACAGG
Organism: Coryphaenoides rupestris; assembly: GCA_002895965.2. Taxonomy (NCBI): domain Eukaryota; kingdom Metazoa; phylum Chordata; class Actinopteri; order Gadiformes; family Macrouridae; genus Coryphaenoides; species Coryphaenoides rupestris. Next base: position 30,804 of record PIJE02001116.1, on the reverse strand, counting down.
CGCCACCATGGGCTCTATGACCCCCTGAGGACCCCCGCCCTTGCTACGAGAGACCGGACCAGACCGGGTTCTACAGTGAGATCGGGTCTTCTTATCTATGAAATCTGAACCGTCGCCCTCTTCTGGGTCGAGCGGACGCCAGCGGACAGTTGAGCGGGCCGAGCTGAGCCAATGTCTCTGTGACCCGCCTCACGCCAGCAGCCCCTGCCACGTTAGAATGTACCGGGCCACCGGGAACCAGTTCCACTAACCGCACCACCACCATGACGACGACGACGGCGGTGATGTAACAGCGGCTCGCGCTACCTTCCCCCCCCTCTTGTCATGTGACCGCAAGACCCGGAGCGTTCTTTTCTTTATAGCTTTTTTTTTTTTTCAACCGGCCGATGAGGTGAGCCCGTGGGTCGTCCAATCGGCGATCTCCAATCGTACAGAAAGACTGTTTTCGAGCAGATCTTTTCTTTTTTCTTTTTTTTGTATTGTCCGTATCTTGCGATGCCTCGGTAGGAGGAGAGAGAGGACTTGAACGGAGTCTGGCACACCTTGTGGCAGAGGAGAAGACTCTCCCCTCCTCCTCCTCTGCCCGGCTGGTTTCCACAGCATCACAGCTCGCCCGCCCGCCCTGTGTGGACCGCGTCCACCCACGGGGCATACAACCTCGGGCCTGCCTCTGTGTCTCTTTGTGACGAGTCGCCATTTTAAATTCCACCCAACAGAACACAGCACGGCACCAGAGGGGGCACCTATGAGTTAGGGCGCGCCGCCTAACCCCCCCCGGGACAACCCAGCTGCAGCGGTAGACGCCAAAAAAAGACAAGACAATCAATCGCTTGTTTGCTAGCGTCTCCTGGGGCAAAAACGTCAATCGAACAACACGCAAACACTCTTCCAGAACCCTCTGATACCGCTGCTTCCTGAGCCACCTCGACACCCCCTCCCCCCAGCACCCCTGCCCCCAACCTCTGGATCACCATTCCAGATCATTCCCGCAGAGCCCTCCCAACCAGACTCCAGGAGTTCCACCCTGGACGAAGGGGTCCGCCTCTTGGGGAAAGGGGCTGTGCTGTCCTGGAGGAGGTGGCAAGGAGGAGCCGGAGGTTCGCCGCTCCCCACTCCCCCCCGTTTGCCGGCGCACGCGCTCTGAGAGGAGTTCCGCGGGCCTCGGGGAAGCAAGCCCAGCCGGGAGGAGGAGCAGCAGGAGGAGGGGGCAGAGGACTTCAGAGGCACAGACTCTGGGGTAAGGATGAACGGTTAGCCTTTTCAGGACCATGGGGACGTCTGCAGCCATCCTATACTCTCCTGGCCAAGGGGGGAAAAATATATGAAAAAGAATGTAATGAACGCACACACAGGCACACACGCCACACTAAAGCAAAGTTTCATAATCCACACACACACACACACACACACACACACACACACACACACACACACACACACACACACCTCTCACAGGCGCAAGAGATCAGGCTGCACCTGCAGGGTCCCGGCTGACTGCTTTGGTTCCATTGTACACTTCGGCCTCTTCTGAGCTCTAAATATATAAATCACGCTATTCACTCTATTCACACCACCACCACCATTATTAACATTATTCTGCAAGACAACGGTGTTTGCCTGCGAGCTGTCAGCCAGCCGTCAACCACACGAGGCAGCGCTTCAGCTGGGGGGTTTATTTTTAATTTCTAACAATAGACGGCGCACAAATCCCAAGGAGGGCTTCTTCTGTTGTTTTGGTTGTTTCATGTTTCGTGTTTGTTGAAGGCAAAAAAAAGCGGTGAATACGATTCTCATAAAACTTCAGGGGAAGGTTGGCTGTCACTTCTCTCTGTCTGTCTCTCTCTCTCTCTGTCCCTGTCTCTCTCCCTGTCTGTCTCCGTCTCTCTCAGCTTCCTGTGTTGAGTTCTGTTGAGATGAGTGACATGTAAGTAACGTTTATCTCCCTCCTCAGATCCTGGCCATGAGGTTTGACGCCTCGATCCACTGACCGGAAACACTGGACCTCAATGGCGCAGCATGACTTTGTACCTGCCTGGCTTAACTTCTCCACGCCGCAGCCCGCCAAGGTGTGTGTGTGTGTGTGTGTGTGTGTGTGTGTGTGTGTGTGTGTGTGTGTGTGTGTGTGTGTGTGTGTGTGTGTGTGTGTGTGTGTGTGTGTGTGTGTGTGTGTGTGTGTGTGTGTGTGTGTGTGTGTGTGTGTAAGATTTGATTTGCAAAATCAAGACGAAATCATTGCTTGCCTCTTTATCCGTCCTGTTTTGTTCGTGCGTGTTGTCTCTTGTGTGCAGGCAGGCTATTATGCACATATTTTACTGCAATCGTAGCAGAAGTGCTTTCAGGGCATTTGTGGTCGAATTATACAAGTATACGAAAACCAGTACTTCAACAGACTCCAAGGAACATTACACTCAAACCAATTAAGTAGCTTCTATAAAATGTGTTTGCGAGTGATGGTACCTATGCAACAAGACAACCGCCATACCTTGGTGTGTGTGAAAGGAAGAGGATGGGGCTGAAATTATTTGAACTTTATTTTAACACCTTTGCATTTTGTAGAAATTGATAAACTTGCAGGTAAGATGCATATAGCAGAGAAGACATTTCAGTTTTAAAATGCCTTTTTTGATGGTCTGCCTTAAGTGTCTTTAAGTAACATATTTGACTATTATCCAAATGTGTGTGTGTAGAAAGAGTGCCACGCCCATTCTGCCACGCCCATTACACACACGCGTGTGTGCGTGTGTGCGTGTGTGTGTGTGTGTGTGTGTTGCTGCTGGAGGTCACCTCGCATTGTCCGTGTGTCGTTTGAGGTCAACCAGGCTGATAAGGAACAATTGGTTCAGGCATTCAGTACCTTTTCTATGGGCCCGTGCATGCATGCCAGGCTGGCTCGACTGACCAGCTAAGTGGTCAATTAATCAATCCATCATTGTTTGACCTTCTACCGTTCCTTCACCGGTGACCAACGTCAGTGTGGTGACTATATGGTCCACATACTCCTAGTCTTTTTGTATTGTTGCTCTGAATATGCATGCTGTGTTAATTTATGTTCTCTGCGAAGTGAGCAGTGTGTATATATCGTCATCCAGCTGGTGGAGCATGATGTAACTGCGCTCGGTTGGCAGCACCGAGATGCTAAGGGATTAGCTTCGTCCAGGTCTCTTGATACCCCCTTGTACACATAGCGGAGGAACGTCCTCTATTTTAAGGGTTTATGTTTCTAGACACACAGATTTTTAAACTTCCTCGTTTTACATCACTTAATGTGTCTTTACTTGATGGACTATACCCACACATAGCTTATTTATCTTTTCATAAATGGATGACTCACATTGGAAGCAGATGCACTAGGCGGCCTACCACCTCCTACCAGTGTATTGATGACATTGGCACTATGTCATGAAATGACAATGAGTCTGAAATGAGTCGTACTTTTGTTTTGGACGATCCTGGTCAGGTTTAACAGCCAATTTAACATCTTAGCTCCTGGTTTCACGACTGAATGTATTTGCTGGCTGCTCGGTGACTGTTTGTCTTGCTTCAGAGGTCTTTAGGAGATGGAAGTGAGGGGTTTTTACTCCTTGGCTGGCTCTTCAGCGCTTCGGGCTCCCTGGTGACTCTCTATTTGCATCTGCACTATCCTAAATGATTCATCATCCAATAAAAGGACAACTGGGTCAATACTGAAACCAACCTGTATTAGCAGGCCTGCAGCAGCCATATATTAGTGTAGTGTGGAGTGTATGTGTATGTGCGGTGTAATGGAAGCCCCCTATGTGGATTAGCATAGCTGTTGCTACACGTGGTAGGTGATTGTTAGCATAGATAGCGCTCTCTGAGTGTGTGTGTGTGTGTGTGTGTTGATGGCTGCCTGGTTTAACCGGTGCACACTGATTAGTCAATGCACTCACCTCAGGTGTGCAGCCTCATCACCCAACCCGGATTCTTACCAGGTGAGGCTGCTTAAACCAGCCCACCAACCTCAAGATTCAAGAACTTTATTTGCACGCATGCCACAATGACATTGTGCTGCTATACGTTCACACTGAGCACTTTGACCTGAATCAGAACCTTAATCCAGAGCAGTTGTTCACGCTGAGCAGTTTGAACCGAGATCCATACCTTGGGTTCACACTGAGCAGTTTTGAACCCAGATCCAGAGCAGACCCTAATGGCTCCCTCCTCCCCCTCCTCCTCTCCAGTCCCCTGCCCCCAGCTATGAGAAGCAAGGTGAGCCCCACCATCACCGCGACGGCAGAGCGCCCGTGAGCCGCCGTCGCCACAACTCCTCCGACGGCTTCTTCAACAACGGGCCACTGAGGGCACCAGCAGGTAACCACACCCCCGCCGCCACCATCATCATCACCACCACCACGTGTGTCATTGAAGTGGGTGTGTGTTGCTTTTGGATGATTTGGTGAATGAAACGTGGGTTGAATTGTTCGGTGCCCGCGCTGGCGTTGTTGTCGTCATGTTGCCATGCCAACAAACCTTTACAATGGATGCAATGTTGTTGTTCTCACCAAAAGAATCTCACCGAAACCAACTACGCCATACTACATGAATTGTGAGTGATTTAGAGATCTTGTGAGTAGCTTGAGTGTTTTTTTAATAATAAAATGCATTGTAAAGATTAACCAGAGGTGGCTTTGCATCATTTTAATGTGGGTAGTCTTATGTGACTGAACAATGTTTACCTTTCCTCCCTGTTACCTGACCCCCCCCCCCCCCCCCCATTTGTATGTTCATAGAACTTTAAAACATGGATGCTTGATGTTTGTAGCTAACCCGCCCCATCCTGTGTTGTTGTTGTTGTTGTGGTGGTGGTGGTGGTGTGCAGGCGATGGCTGGCAGCAGCCCTCCCTGCTCCTGAGGCACGACTCGGTGGACTCTGGCGTGGCCAAGGGCAGTGGGCATGGCGGGCATGGCGGGCTGGCGGGGGGGTCGTGCTGGAAGGAGGCGCCCAGCTGGCACGGCGCTCCGCGGGGGGGCCCGGACGGCCACCACCCCCCGGGACGCCACCCCAAGCGGGTCGGCTGCGACCGGGGGGACCGCGGCGACCGGGACAGGGACAGGCAGGGCGGGCACCGGCAGCGCAACGGCAGCTTCCACCCCCGCAAGGGGGCCCCGTTCCAGGACAAGTTCCCCGGCGAGGAACGCAAGGAGGACAAGCTGAAGTTTGTGGAGGAGGACTTTGTGAGTATAGACACCGCCGCCGCCGCGGTCTGGATCACCATGGATACCAGGGGGTGGATCCACGAGTGGGTCTTAAACGTGTGTCTTCCTGTGTTCTCAGCCCTCCCTCAACCCTGAGACAACTGGAAAGACCGGCCCCCAGATGAAGGCTGTGGCCCCCCACGCTGGAGTCTGGGGTGAGGAGACGCCTCCAAGCACCATGACCTCGTGACCTTGTTTTAAATACAATGATCTCTTATGGAAAAAAAAAAGGAGGGGGCGGGGGGGGGCCCGGCAGGAAATGCAGGATGAACACACAATAACTTTTCAGGGTGTCGGTTTCAGTTAACTTTGCTTACGATAGCCGACCATTAAACTAATTAACCGGCAAATCTTTAAGAAAAAAAACGAAATGATGTGAAATGCAAGAGGCGCTTCTATGCAAATTAACCAAATAAATGACACACGTAACCGGTCAAAAATATTCTCTGCGGTTAATCGACTTTAGCGGTTAACCATTAACCGTATCCCGAACAACTTATCTTCAGTACACGGTTCTTTTCAGCGCATGTGGAGTACGTTATTCCTCCATCTCCTGGTTCTCCAGCTCACCTGCCGGTCTTTCTCCCCCTCCTCCCCCCAGAGAACCCCCCCAGTGGGAAGCAGATGGTGTCCAAGATGATGGTGATCAAGAAGATCTCCAAGGAGGACCCCAGCACGGCCTTCTCCGCCAGCTTCGCCACCGCCGGCGCCCTCTCCACCAACGGCAGCAAGACGCCCATCGTGGGCTCCAGCGTCTACAAGAACCTGGTTCCCAAGCCCGCCGTGGCGCCCACCAAGGTGAGGCTCCCTCCCTCCCTCACCCTCTCTCAAAGCTTGTCCACTTTGTTAGCTCAGGTGCGACATGCTGCTGTATGCAGCATTTCTCTGCAACCGCTAACCCAAACTACTTCATAATCAAAGCTACACCTGCTTGGGTCCTCGGCAACACAGCTGCCAAGTGTGAAGTTGATTGGATGAATGGTTGTCACGAGAAATCCAAATGATCCATACATACGTGTGTACAGAGACCCATTCTGTTATAGTTGGATGAATGTTGCTTGTGATGAATGTTGCGTAGGAGAGCGATTTAGCTTCGTAAGTTAAATTCTGACATGATGACGCACATGTTCCACACATCACCGTGGAAACACAGCGTAACTTCTCCCAATGCATTTCCCCACGCCCAATGATTCTATTTAAATCACTTGATCGTTTTATTTTTGCGTCACGGTTGTCATCTTCTATTCTTGTCCTCGTCGTGCGTGTCTCCCCAGAGCACCCAGTGGAAGGCAGGAGGAAGGGAGGCCAGCAAGCCGACTGTGGGGGTCCACCTGAGCGGGCGAGACTCCCTGTTCACCAGCCCCGTGTCCGCAGCCAAACCCAGCAGCCTCCTCGCCAGCACGCCCCCCCACCACGCCACCCCCAAAGAGGTGAGAGCCCCCTCCCCGGCCCCTGCATGGCTGAAGTGATGCGGACGCCGTTTCCATGGATACTCACTCCCTCTCTCCCCCCTGACTCTCTTTGTCTCCATGGATAATGACACCCTGACTCTTTGTCTCCTTGGATACGGACCCCCTGACTCTCTCTGTCTCCATGTATACAGACCCCCTGACTCTCTCTGTCTCCTTGGATACTGACCCTCTGACTCTCTCTGTCTCCATGCATGCTGACGGAGACTCCATGGAGACTTACCCTCCTTCTGTCTTGTCTCTTTCTCCATGGATACGGCAGCAGCCCTCCTCCAGCAGCAGCAGCAGCACCACCCCCCCCATCGACATCGCCCCGTCGCGGCTGAAGCTGATGCGCCGCGGGCCGGACCGCAAAGAGCGAGTTCCTGCGGGCGCTGAAGGAGGAGGGGGTGGCACGGGGAGCTGACCACCAGCAGCAGCCCCGGGACCTCCGGAGAGGTGGGACCGGTACCCGCCGGTACAACCACCACACTGTACTGGGTACCACCACCCACCCCACACTTGGTCCCGGGGTACCACCACCACCCCACACCCACACTGGTCCCGGGTACCACCACCACCACACCCCCACACTGTCCCGGGTACCACCACCACCACACCACCCCGGACCACCACCCACCACCACCACCACCACTACTACTACACTCCCACACCTGTACGCCGGGTACCCACCACCGCAACTGTACCAGTACCCCCACCACACTGTACCGGGTACCACCACCACCATACCCCGACCACACTGTACCGGGTACCACAGCCACCACCACCGCCACCACACCCCCACACTGTACAGGGTACCACCGCGACCACACACCCCACACTGTACCGGGTACCACAGCCACCACTACACCCCCACACTGTACCGGGTACCACAGCCACACACCCCACACTACCCCATGTCTGTAGATGTGGACCGTGGCACCGGTACAGACAAAACTATCAAAGGAGCCATGCATTGTTAATGTCGGCGGGTCGACTGAAACAATATTGATGTTGGGGGATCCATGTTGTCTGCATTAATAATATCACCGGGCCGTGGACCGGAGTGTCTCGTGGTTTTAAAAATGTCCTCTTGACTCAGACTTGTGGTGTGTGTTGTGTGTGTGTGTGTGTGTGTGTGTGTGTGTGTGTGTGTGTGTGTGTGTGTGTGTTGTTGTGTTGTGTGTGTGTGTGTGTGTGTGTGTGTGTGTGTGTGGTGTGCTGTGTGGTGTGTGTGTGCACTCTTTATTGAATGGCGGCCAGGGAGAAGGGGGCACCCCGGAGCCCAAGGCCTACGGCGAGGAGGGGTGCCACCACGAAGAACGGCCTGGCCTACTCCCTCAGCGACTCGGACACGGAGCACCTGTCCAGCTCCCTGGAGGCGGAGCACAGGTGAGGGGCGCGCACACCTGGACCTTGATGCCTTTGTGTGTGTGTGTGTGTGTGTGTGGTGTGTGTGTGTGTGTGAGAGAGAGAGACATATTTACATGGGGAAATGTTCATCATCCCACTTTTCTGACATGGTCTTTAAGAACACAGTGCTTATCTTGCTGTTGGATGGTGTTAGCCTAGCGGCGGTAACTCCACAGATCCACCCACTGTGAACACAACCCTGGACCCCTGACCTCTGCCCCCATAGGTTGCTGAAGTCCATGGGCTGGCAGGAATGCCCGGAGAACGACGAGAACTTCCTGCCCCTGACTGAGGACGAGCTCCGGGAGTTCCAGACGAAAACGGAGCAGGTGAGTCCAGCGGACACGCAGTCGGACCGCCCGTTACGTCATCACAGGACATCGCCGTAGAGACACCGCCTCAATAGAACCCGGGTTTAAAACGATGCAGGCTTCGTTGCTTCATCGAGCACCATTTTAAATGGTCGACAGCCCGTGAGCAGGACGTCTTTTTATTCGCCACAGGTTGCTTTGGATAAAAGTGTCTGCGAATTGACGATTAAATGAGTCACGTGACCCTGCGCGTCCGGAAAACGGCCCGACTGCGTGGCCTCCACTGGTTGCTTTTGAGGACTGCTCACCCCAGACGACTTCACACTTCCTCTGCAATACTCCCACCCACCCCGGTTTCACTTGTAAAGCACTGTGGGCTTCATGAAAGGTGCTAGATGCTGAATTGTAAATAGATTGCATTTATATCGCGCTTTTATCCAAAGTGCTTTACAGTTGCCTCACATTCACCCATTCATACATCGACGGCGGTGTCAACCATGCAAGGTAACAACCAACACGTCAGGAGCAGTTAGGGTTAGGTGGTGTCTTGCTCAGGGACACCTCGACACTTAGCTAGGCAGAGCCCGGGGATCAAACCAGCAACCTTCCTGTTGCCAGAGAACCGCTCTTACCTCCTGAGCTACTGCCGCCCCAAGATTAATGTATTATGATTTTTAAGTGGTAGCGAGCCTCCACCAGCCTTAACTCCTGTCCTTCTCTCTGACTCCCAGCTGAAGAGGAACGGCCTCCAGAGGAACGGGGTGCTGCTGGCCCGGCCGCGGGGGGTCACCCTCCACTTCACCCCCTGGAGGAGTGAGTCCCACGTGGAGGAGGAGGGCGAGGGCGAGGGGGAGGGCGGGAGGGGGCGGGGCGGTCTCCGGCTCGGAGACCAGCAGCAGCAGCCAGACTTCGGACGAGGAGGACGAGGACGCCAGCAGCGGGGTCCGGCCCTGACCTCCGCCACCAAGCTTCACCGGGAGAGATAAAAAAACACAAAAGATGACAAAGAATAATAATAATAATAATGACGACAACGACAACAACACCGCCGCCGCCACAGAATACAAGAAAAGAAACGAAAAAACAACACAACAAACAAACAAGCAAAACCGGCCAAACAGCCCAGCAAGCAACGCCCTGCCCTCCTCTGCTCCTCAACCTCTCATCTGTTTCCATCGTTTTTGTTTTGTTTGTTTATTTTTTTAGATCACAATTTTGACTTTTCGTTGTTTCTTGCACAAGGGAAAAACCAATCATATCCCAGTGAAGGGGGAGATTCCTGCTCCGCTGGACGTCTTTTCCCTGCGTTTTCTCCTTCACTGCAGCCCCCCAACACCCTCCTCCTCCTGCTCCTCTTACCTCGCCCTCCCCTCCCCTCCACCCATCCTCCTCTTCCTGCTCCTCCCCCCTTCACTCTTCCTAGTTTTTCCTCGCTTTGTGGAACTGAAGTGTTTGAGAAAAACCGAAGGGCAAGGAATGCACACACACACACACACACACACACACATGATTCTGCTTTAAACAGACTAACTCATTTCATTGATGATGCTGATGACACATTAATGATATTAATAAAATTGGTTTCCTGACAAGCTGAGATGTTTCCCATGTGAATCTGGCGTGCGTGTGCGTGTGTGTGCGTGACTCTCACACTGTTTCAATTGTTTGGCTGATGCACAAGATAAGCTACAGTAAAACATTTACTGGCCAGTGATTCACACGTTGCTGCAGGACAGGGGTTTAGAGATTCAGTCAGATACCAATGCAGGATAGCTGATGTTAAAGGGGACATTATGCCATGTAGTATGAGTGCGATTAGCCATTGCAAGCCGTTTCACAATTGCCATGTGGCTACCGTCTAGTGACATCACAAGTGGGAATGTCCACCTAAATGCATGCTGACGATCAGTTTACCGGTCGCTACAGTCCACTGGGTAGGCTGAATCATACAATCATTCAGATTGTATGTAATCATACATCTAGCTGATCTTGTGATGTCAGCGATGAAACTGCTTGGAAGGGCTAATCACGCTCACACCTGGTGGTATAATAGGTGTCCTTTAATAGTTGCTGCCGTGTGTAAAACCATACAATAACTTTAAATGTGGATGGAACCCATATGACCACCAGAATGAGTTAAATTGTTCAGTTTTGAGGCCAAGACTGGTTGGTTTTCTATCCAAAATGTGTACTAGACTGTTGCATCAAAAGCCCAGACTGAAGCGCCTTTCCTTCAAAACATCCATCAATGGATTTATTCATGGTCATCAATTCCCATGAGTCCAGTGTTCAAAAAGGACAATTGAAGTTTGAGTCATGTGCCGGTTTGAAACACACCCCTTCCCGTTCATAATGGTTCTATTTGAAACTGATACTGCATGGCATACGGTCCTCAGCAATACAAACGTTAAAGGGGACATATTTATTAGGTGTGAGTGATTAGCCATTGCACACCATTTCACAACTGCCATCACAAGTGGGAATGTCCACCTAGATGTAGGATTAATAGATGTCAGGACAGCCGAGTCGCTCGCCAGCTTCCACAAGAGACTCAAGACCCACCTGTTCAGAGTTCACCTGGACTCTACATAACCCCCCTCCTTAACAAGAGACTCAAGACCCACCTGTTCAGAGTACACCTGGACTCTACATAACCCCCCTAGCACTAACCTGCGGGTTTATATGTCTTAACACTTAGCGTTGTTCATTCTCAGATGTATCATGCTTAGAATCACACGCCTGCCCAGCTACTTATGCTCTTGTCTCCATGTATACAGACCCCCTGACTCTCTCTGTCTCCATGTATACAGACCCCTGACTCTCTCTGTCTCCATGTATACAGACCCCCTGACTCTCTCTGTCTCCATGTATACAGACCCCCTGACTCTCTCTGTCTCCATGTATACAGACCCCCTGACTCTCTCTGTCTCCATGTATACAGACCCCCTGACTCTCTCTGTCTCCATGTATACAGACCCCCTGACTCTCTCTGTCTCCATGTATACAGACCCCCTGACTCTCTCTGTCTCCTTGGATACTGACCCTCTGACTCTCTCTGTCTCCATGGATGCTGACGGAGACTCCATGGAGACTCACCCTCCTTCTGTCTTGTCTCTTTCTCCATGGATACGGCAGCAGCCCTCCTCCAGCAGCAGCAGCAGCACCACCCCCCCCATCGACATCGCCCCGTCGCGGCTGAAGCTGATGCGCCGCGGGCCGGACCGCAAGAGCGAGTTCCTGCGGGCGCTGAAGGACGGAGGGGGGGGCACCGGGGAGCTGACCACCAGCAGCAGCCCCGGGACCTCCGGAGAGGTGGGTACCGCTACAACCACACTGTACCGGGTACAACCACCACACTGTACTGGGTACCACCACCACACACCCACACTGTCCCGGGTACCACCACCACCACACACCCACACTGTCCCGGGTACCACCACCACCACACCCCCACACTGTACCGGGTACCACCACCACCACACACCCACACTGTCCCGGGTACCACCACCACCACACCCCCACACTGTACCGGGTACCACCACCACCACACACCCACACTGTCCCGGGTACCACCACCACCACCACTACTACTACACTCCCACACTGTACCAGGTACCACCACCGCACTGTACCGGGTACCACCACCACCATACCCCGACCACACTGTACCGGGTACCACAGCCACCACCACCGCCACCACACCCCCACACTGTACCGGGTACCACCGCCACCACACCCCCACACTGTACCGGGTACCACAGCCACCACACCCCCACACTACCCCAGGACTCCCACCGGTACAGACAAAACTATCAAAGGAGCCATGCATTGTTAATGTCGGCGGGTCGACTGAAACAATATTGATGTTGGGGGATCCATGTTGTCTGCATTAATAATATCACCGGCGTGGACCGGAGTGTCTCGTGGTTTTAAAAATGTCCTCTTGACTCAGACGTGTGTGTGTGTGTGTGTGTGTGCACTCTTTATTGAACGGCGTCCAGGGAGAAGGGGGCACCCCGGAGCCCAAGGCCTACGGCGAGGAGGGGTGCCACCACGAGAACGGCCTGGCCTACTCCCTCAGCGACTCGGACACGGAGCACCTGTCCAGCTCCCTGGAGGCGGAGCACAGGTGAGGGGCGCGCACACCTGGACCTTGATGCCTTTGTGTATGTATGTGTGTGTGTGTGAGAGACATATTTACATGGGGAAATGTTCATCATCACACTTTTCTGACATGGTCTTTAAGAACACAGTGCTTATCTTGCTGTTGGATGGTGTTAGCCTAGCTGGTAGCCGGTAACTCCACAGCTCCACCCACTGTGAACAACCCTGACCTCTGCCCCCATAGGTTGCTGAAGTCCATGGGCTGGCAGGAATGCCCGGAGAACGACGAGAACTTCCTGCCCCTGACTGAGGACGAGCTCCGGGAGTTCCAGACGAAAACGGAGCAGGTGAGTCCAGCGGAAACGCAGTCGGACCGCCCGTTACGTCATCACAGGACGTCGCCGTAGAGACACAGAACCCGGGTTTAAAACGATGCAGGCTTCATTGCTTCATCGAGCACCATTTTAAATGGTCGACAGCCCGTGAGCAGGACGTCTTTTATTCGCCACAGGTTGCTTTGGATAAAAGTGTCTGCGAATTGACGATTAAATGAGTCACGTGACCCTGCGCGTCCGGAAACGGCCCGACTGCGTGGCCTCCACTGGTTGCTTTTGAGGACTGCTCACCCCAGACGACTTCACACTTCCTCTGCAATACTCCACCCACCCCGGTTTCACTTGTAAAGCACCGTGGGCTTCATGAAAGGTGCTAGATGCTGAATTGTAAATAGATTGCATTTATATCGCGCTTTTATCCAAAGTGCTTTACAGTTGCCTCACATTCACCCATTCATACGTCGACGGCGGTGTCAACCATGCAAGGTAACAACCAACACGTCAGGAGCAGTTAGGGTTAGGTGGTGTCTTGCTCAGGGACACCTCGACACTTAGCTAGGCAGAGCCCGGGGATCAAACCAGCAACCTTCCTGTTGCCAGAGAACCGCTCTTACCTCCTGAGCTACTGCCGCCCCAAGATTAATGTATTATGATTTTTAAGTGGTAGCGAGCCTCCACCAGCCTTAACTCCTGTCCTTCTCTCTGACTCCCAGCTGAAGAGGAACGGCCTCCAGAGGAACGGGGTGCTGCTGGCCCGGCCGCGGGGGGTCACCCTCCACTTCACCCCCTGGAGGAGTGAGCCCGGGGGGGGGGGGGGGGGGGGGGGGGGGGGGGGGGGGGGCGGGGCGGTCTCCGGCTCGGAGACCAGCAGCAGCAGCCAGACTTCGGACGAGGAGGACGAGGACGGCAGCAGCGGGGTCCGGCCCTGACCTCCGCCACCACGCTTCACCGGGAGAGATAAAAAAAAAACACAAAAGATGACAAAGAATAATAATAATAATGACGACAACGACAACAACACCGCCGCCGCCACAGAATACAAGAAAAGAAACGAAAAAACAACACAACAAACAAACAAGCAAAACCGGCCAAACAGCCCAGCAAGCAACGCCCTGCCCTCCTCTGCTCCTCAACCTCTCATCTGTTTCCATCGTTTTGTTTTGTTTATTTTTTTAGATCACAATTTTGACTTTTCGTTGTTTCTTGCACAAGGGAAAAACCAATCATATCCCAGTGAAGGGGGAGATTCCTGCTCCGCTGGACGTCTTTTCCCTGCGTTTTCTCCTTCACTGCAGCCCCCCAACACCCTCCTGCTCCTCTTACCTCGCCCTCCCAGCTACTTATGCAGACAACTTGGCAATTATGAAACTCGTTCTACTCGTCTCGTAAATAGGAATGCTCGAAAACAGCTCTATTCTTATCTTTGTAAGTCGCTTTGGATAAAAGCGTCTGCCAAATTCCCAAAGGACTGTACCAACAAGTAAACTAGTCAGTACAATCTAGGTGGACATTCCCCCGTGGTCACTAGACGATAATGGTGAAACTGTGCAATGGCTAATCACACCTACGGCGGCATAATGTCCCCTTTAAGTCGATCAGCTTGAATAGACACCCTTTATTATAGTTGGATTTAACCTCAGTCACACTGGAGCTACATGCCTGACTTTAAAAAAAAAAATTACTAATTTTATGAACTCCAACCACTGTACTCAATGTATACAAACAAAAAAAACAACTTTAGATTCAATAATCATTCATAGGAACAGAAGATGTCAAATATACGCTTTACTTTATTGAAATTTTACAGTTTCAGTGACAGACAAGACAAAAACGGGGTACACATATTTACAACTGCTTTTGCGGCCAAGTACAAAACGGGACTCGAGACTCCTGGACAAGGGAGCCAGTACCGCATCAATTGGCTGCACGTCAGAAGAGGGCACAAAATTCATGTCGGACACCTCAAACTCAGTCCACCTCCGAGCCAAGGCCCCACCAGTTCCATGGCAAGGATTGTGGACATACTGATCAAGGCAGAGTGTTTGTGTGTGTTGGGGGGGGCGGGGATATATTTGGTGCGTTGACCAAATAACTCCACACCACAAGAAAGGGTCCGTTGGGGTCTCCATGGAAAGAATCGTTGACGTTACCCCTCCACCTCCATTTTGTTGGCGGCAGCAACATCAATCCCAGCGTGCGCGGCCTCCACCTCCTTCTCCGCCACACCATTGGCATCGTGCTCCTTCTCCTCGGCCTTGGTACACTCCTCAGTCTCCTCCTCCACGGGCCCCTCCCTCACCTTCTTGGCCACGCCCTCCTTCACCGGACTCTCCTCTTGTTTCCTCTGCAATGAGAAAAACAGGTCAGGTGGTCATGCAGAGATCGACTCGAATCAATGTTTAACCTGATGACGGCCATGAGGCATCGCTTTGGTCACACCCCCCCCCCCCTTCCCTCCTCCTCACCTTCTTCCTGACCAGGTGTGAGATGTCGGAGACCGGCGTGGCCTTGGGGGCGTGGCCTTTTGGAGTGCTGATGTCATTGGTCGGCTTGGCTGGGATCTGGAACGGCGACAAGGAAGTTGGTGAATTGTCAACGTACGGGGAAATTATTAATCACAGCACTCGAGGCTCTTAAACTTACTCAACTCGTGTTAAAATGTGGAGCCTGATCAGTCGACAAGAATGTGGAAAGTCACGTTGTGGGGGCCTAGACAATGATAATCTTATAATAAATCAGACCGGGAGTCACCACAGCTTACCGTCGTGCTTGAAGATGCTTCACCGTTCGGTACACTAGGAGCAGCGAAGGCCGAGGGGGCGGCGCCACCGTTCTGGAGAATTTAAGACAAATTAAAATAGAATATCAAAGTAGTTTGTATCAGCTCTGGATAAAAGCATCTGACGGAGCACCAAATGGTTTCCCCTGTCGAGCGACCGAGTTCAGACAGACACGTTACAGGTTACACTGGCAAGAGTGGGTGGAGTCTAACACCCCCAACTGCCATTTCCATCCAGAGACCTGAACCCCACCTCCCCCCACTCACCAGCACCTCCTCCGCGGGCTTCACGGCGACAGCAGCCGACTTCAGGCTCTCCTGGGCGTCCTCCACCTTCTCCTTGAGGTCCGGCAGGAGGCCCCTCAGCTCCTCCATCTCCTGCTTCTCCTCCGACGCCCCGCCCTCCTCCTCCGAGTCGCCCGCTCTGGTTGATTACCTTCTGCAGGTTGGCTGTCAAGAGGAAGGAACGACTATTTACATTTAGTGAAGGCCTTCAGCCAAAGAGTTTTGTAATCCAAAACTAGTAGGTTTTGAAACCCTGCCATTTAAAAAAAACCCTGAAGGTTTGCTGCCAAAATATCATCCAATATGGTGACTATGTTCTTAACCTGTGCACCATGTACCACCAATTAAGCTTAGCCAAGACCAGCCAATCCTTTAGTCCTTGCTGTGGGGTACCACTAAAAACATTGCCAGCTGATTGTCAACACTGCCCAGCCCCAACGACCCTACGCACCCAGCCTGGCATGGATGACGGCGGTGGCGTGGTGGAGGTGCTGGATGGCCGGGCCGTACTGGCAGTGCAGGCCGTGGGCCAGGCCCAGCTGGTAGTGGGTCTCTGCCAGCAGCCGGCTGTCCGCCTCCAGGTGAGTCTGCTGCAGCGCCAGGCACTCCCGGAGGTCCTCCAGGGCCTGGGCGTAGTTCCCTGTGGAGGTCAGGAGGGGAAACCACAGCATCCCAGGTTATGTTACCCATCAGTTGCTTTAAATGACTTATAGATGAGTGATTAGCCTTTCCAAAAATGGGTCACAATCACAAGCAGGGGTGTACCTAGAAATTCCACTTCTAGGTAGACACTCCCACTTGTGATGTCAAAAAACAGATGAGACTGGTTTTTGAAACTGCGTGGAATGGCTAATCACACCTGGTAGTAAGTCTATTAAAGATTTGTAGGAAATTACTGTTCTACAGGACTTAATTTCAAACAAAATAAAAGTGCCATCTTGGCCAGGTCTCCCTCAAAAGATTCAATCTCAAGGGACTTCCTGGTTATACGAGCCGGCCATTGCCTTGCATGGTTGACACCGCTGTTTGTATGAATGGGTGAACGTGAGGCAATACTGTAAAGCGCTTTGGCTAAAAGGCGCTTTTCAAATGCAATCCATTTACCATATTTGACCCAGTCTGTCAAAGACAAAGTCCTGTGAAACAGCATCATCATCCACAGTGACTACCCAGTCCATCCTGGCTCTAGTCAAGCCTTCAGAGGATGGCGGGAGGTTCCAAACTGTCGAAACCAGAGAGGGATCTCCTTATTCTTACCCGACTCTGACGACACCTCGCCCAGTTTCAGGTGAGCTTCGGCAGCCAGCAGCTGGGCCTCCTTGGTGTCTTTCCTTTAGACATAAAAAAAACAAAAAAAATTGAATTGAACTACAAGTCCAGCAACCGAACTACAAGTCCCAACGGTCGACCCAGAGTCTCCCGTACCGTTTGTAGATGATCTTGGCCACCTCCAGCATCTCCCAGGCCAGCTGAAGATTTCCGACCTCCTCCTCCTCCTCCTCATCACTCTGCTGGAAGAGAAGGGTGGGGAGAAGATAATTAATAAGAAAAATAAATAAATTAGATATATATAAAGACACCCCCACAAAGAACAGTTTTAGCATCTCCATGACAACCGGCCCCAGTTGCTGTAGTGCTTCAGTTGATTGATCGAGTACCTTGGGTCTTCCCCGTCTGCTTTGGATTTCTTCGGCAATCGTCTCCAGCCTCTTCGTTCCTCACCAGCTTGAGGAAAAAAAGAAATTAAAGGGGGGGGGGGGCGTCACAGCCATTTCATAACCAAACTGAGCTAGCTTCATGGGAAATGGACATTTTCTCCGGCGCCATCTTGGAATGATTGAAGAGTCCACTTACAGTCTCCCTCCTCCATTTTCTCCTCCGTTTCTTCCTTGGGCTGCTCCTCGTTCTCCTTGTTCTCTCCGTCCGAGGCTCCAGCCATCACTCCTCCAGCTGTCTCCTTCATTGGCTTGTTCTCCTTCTCCGCATCCGATTTCTCCCCTTCAGAGGCCTTCTCTCCCCCCTCCTCCTTGCTCTCCCCTTCCGCTTTCTTCTCCCCCTCCTCCACTTTCTTTTCTCCCCCCTTCTCCATGGTCCCCCCTTCCTTCACCATGCTCTCTCCTTCCACCTTCTTCTCCCCCTCCATCTTCTCTCCCTCCTCTACTTTCTTTTCTCCCTCCTTCATGGTCTCCCCCTCCTTCTCCATGCTCTCTCCTTCCACCTTCTTCTCCAATTTCTCAGCCTTGTCCTTCTCTCCGTTTATCTTCTCCTCAGACATGGCGTCGTACACCTGGGCCCTCAGTTCATCTCGGGTCTCCTCTGTTCAAAACATTTGGATTAAAACGGAAAAAGAACAAACGTTAGAGGCTACCAATACGCAGCCAAAACATTTATTTGCCACGACCTCCAAAAAACTAAACAAAACGCTTCCTTACCGTCGAGGCTGTCCGCACACACACCGTTGGCATCTTTGTTCTTCTCACCCTCCTCTGCCTCATCTTCCTCGGGGATGCCCTCCAGGGCGTTGCCCAGGACAGTGTTCTCCATTCTGCAGTCAAACAAAACCAAAACCATCACTTTACATCATCTTCAACTTTAACTCAGTCACACTTCATTCATTGCGCAGTTGAAGTCGCTGCAAGAGACCCACCTGGACTCACGGCATCTATTCGTATCTTTATGTACCACAGTGATATATTGCCGTCTCTCGTCCAACAAATGTACTCTTTGTAAGCCGCTTTGGATAAAAGCGTCTGCCAAATGCCCTAAATGTAAATTTGGCAGATGCCTTTTCTCTAAAGTGACTTACAAAAGAGTACATTTGTTGAAGGAGACAGCAATATATCACTGTGGTACATAGACAATAGAGCAGGTTTCAATCATTCATAGTTAAGGTTAATAGAACGAGTTTCATAATTGCTAGGTTGTCTGAATAATAGCTGGGATAAAGAGCAGAAGTGCCATTCTGACGTGCATACCAACAATCTAAGAACCACTATATGATAAACAATGCTAAGAACTGTTAATAATGAGAGGGGGTTGGTGTGGGGGGGGTTATGCAGAGCCCAGGTGACCTCTGAACAGGTGAGTCTTGACTTCACATGTATGTTGATGTTAACATCAACATACATGTTAACATGTATGTTGATGTTAACATGTGAGGATCCCACACTTTATTTTTTGGCTGTTTGTTGCAACACCACGTGTCCATACCGCGCCAGGTCCAGCAGCGCTTTGCCGCACCAGAAGAAGGCCTCGCCACACTCATCCGCCGTATCGCCAAACTTTTTCGCTCTGGGAGGGGAAAGAAGGTCAAAGTCAAAGTCCAGGTCAAAGTATTGCTGTGACAGGTCGCTACATGGGAGAGGGGGGGGGGGTCGTTTAGTTTGACTGTGGTCCACTCACAGCATGCCGCAGGCCTCCTGCAGGGCGCCGGCCGCCGCCACCGCGTTGCCCATCACCAGGTGCTTCTTGCCGGCTCCGATCAACCTGTCGGCCTCCTCCATGGCGCGGAGCTGCTGGAGGTGTGCGGGACATCAGAGTCTTTCATTACAACTTTAATTAAAAACTCTTTAAAACGAGCGATTCCCACCAGAACAGACAAACAATGAACAGGTTGTCGAGTCAAAGTGAATGTTCGTACGTACCTTGGACGGAATGAGGAGAAATAAATAAATAAATACAGACGTCAAAAGCCGCCGTTCCTCAGCCTCTGACTCAGTTGGATTCTGAATATTTTGATTTGGCGCGAAATGTGCTAGATTTAATACTCCACATCCGGGGGTGTGGCCCGCGCGGGAGTTCGCCTTAAAGGCGCAGTGTCCTAATATCGCTGCTAGCACTAGGACCAAAAATGATAGTGATAGTGGGAATATTGACAATAACATGAACAAAAGTAACATATTAGTTTATGGTACCAGTCACATTTTGGACACACTTTCTCATTCAATGGTTTTTCTTTATTTTTTATTATTTTCTACATTGTAGATTAATACTGAAGACATCAAAACTATGAAAGAACACTGTGGGAGTGTGCGTGTCTGGTGGATGGCTTAATTGCCCTCACCTGGCCAAGTTAGAGACTGGGGTGGGTGGGGCTACAGCCTCACCTGGCCCAGTTAGAGACTGGGGTGGGTGGGGCTACAGCCTCACCTGACCAAGTTAGAGTCTGGGGTGGGTGGGGCTACAGACTCACCTGGCCCAGTTAGAGTCTGGGGTGGGGTGGGGCTGCACACCTGTGGTGCATTGACTAATCAGTGCACCACAGGTTAAGTCAGCCACCAGCACACACTCTCAAGGGAGCGCTCGCATGCTAGCTATGTACCACCTGCGCTGTCTGCCATTTTACCAAACTTTACAATAAACCAGAATTTTCACCACAAACCTGCCTATGTCCCTGGAGGAGCCCTGAACTAAGCATGATGTGGTGCAAGCCTTGCTACAAACACATGTGAAATTATGGAGTAAAGAAAAAAACAGATACGAGCAAAAAAACAGAGCTTTTTATATTTTACATTCTTCAAAGTAGCCACCGTTTTCTTTTGACAACTTTGCACACTGTTGGCATTTTTCTCAATCAGCTTCATGAGGTTGTGACCTGGAATGAGACTGTGCAAATTTGTCATCAAGGCAAATCTAAAATAAAAAGAATATTCTGGTCTGGTTTGTTTAACACTTTGTTGTTTCCAATATAATTCCATATGTGTTATTTCATAGTTTTTGTCTTCAGTATTAATCTACAATGTGGCAAATAATACAATAAATAAATAAATAAACATTGAATGAGAAGGTGTGTCTAAAATCAAGTTGAGTATTTAGGCTACAATTTATCTGCAATAAAATATCAATTGTGCTCATTGATATTAGGCTTATATATTAATATCCTTTGTGGTTTGACGTGTCACGTGTGTTTATCTGTTGTTTGTGTTGTTTGAACGGCTGCTGTCATCTCCTGCTGTGAGGGGACTGCGATTGTCACACACACGCACACACACACGCACAGACATACACACAGACACACACACACATATATACACACACACACACACACACACACGCACAGACATACACACAGACACACACACACATATACGCCTCCGGCCGTGTGTGTGTGTGTGGGACAAGTCTGTACTTGGCATCCCATCCAATGGAGCACCCGCGGAGATGATAATGATATAAACCTCCGCTGTCCACTCCACCAATAAACAGCCCTATATAGATAACTGCCATGTTAGATATATTTATTAATTGGGGTTATAAACATAATTAATATGAGGGCAATATTTGCAATTCATAGAAAAGGTTCTCTCACTCTTTCTCTGTCTGTCTCTGTATCTCTATCTTTGTCTGTCTGTCTGTCACACACACCACACACACACACACAAAGAGAGACCCTAACCCTAACCCTAACACACACACACACACACACACACACACACTTATCTGAGGTATCCCAAATGAAAAACTTGAATGTAGACCTAATCTCATTTTTTAGAAGGACAAAGGGACAAGCTGTCTTCATGTCTGACATGAGGGTCGAGGGGACATTGGGAGGGGGGTGAGGTGAATCGCTAATGAAGCCTGTGTTGTTAATTAAAGCCATTGTGTGTGTGTGTGTGTGTGTGTGTGTGTGTGTTTGATTGCTGTGAGCCCACCGCTGCGTCCGCTGCAGAGTGCAGGCCTATTATCCGTCCCTCTCTCTTATCTTATTATCCGGCCCTTGATGCGTTCCGGTCCCCATGGCAACGCCCCGGTGACGCGGGAGGAGGAAGAGGAGGAGGAGGATGAGGGGAAGGAAGTGGAGGGGAGGAGGTGGAGGAGGAAAGCAGTGGATGGATGGAGTGGATAAGTGGGGAGAAGGGCAGCAGCCTCCGTCTTGGCTGGACAGACGCACGGTCGCCATGGGTACAACAGGCCATTATTAGCCTATTATTAGGATAATGAATACGGAATTACAAAAAAACTAACATTTAAACAATTAAAAAACAAACTTGACAGATAGACCTGTAGACTGGCTTGCATGATAATATAATATGTCATGGTTGTGACTTTTTGAGTTTGTTTTGGTCTCGTTTTGTATTTTATGTCTATTTGTTCCCTGTCTAGTTGTTCTAGTTCTATGTTTGCCCATGTGTGTGCTGCATGTCTGCTCTAGCTGTGTCTAATGTGTGATCACCCCTCATGTCTGTATATAAACAGCCATTCCTGGTCGCTCCAGTGTTTTCTGTTGTGTCTTCCTGCTCAGTTGTCAGTTTTACTTCGAAGGCCTTTGTTTTAGTGTATCCATGTCATCTGTAACCGTTTATTATTAAATACACTTGACCTTCCTGGCTGTCCTCCGTTTGGGTCCTCACCATACCACCAACCCTAACAGAATCTTTTGTACACCTTTTCATCTAGGCCTAATACAGACACTTCCTTGCAAGTCCTGTTATTGTGCAACTAAAGCAGCGATCATATTGCCTATGTATATATAAGGGAAGTGGAAAACAATCCTTGTGGGAGCTGCAGGCTGCATTTGTGTCCACTATTGCAACAGTTTGCAACGACACACTATGAAACAGTGAAAGGTGGGGATTGGACTGCATCAGTGTGTATTGTCTTTTGTTTTGTCGTTTTTTCTCTTCCTTCGGTCCATGTTTGATCATACCAGTCTATACTTCTAAAACGTGTACGTTTTCTTGTCATGCCGTACATTCATGTAGTCTTAGGCTCTAGTCTTCAAGTCATATGACAGACGGCACATGACTCCATGGGATGTGCACGTGTGTGTTTGGGATTAGCAGGGCATTGTGTCGAGACACGGCGGGTTATAAGGTTATAAGGTTTATAGGTTATAAGGCTTGGATGTTGGCGTCTTTGGTGTAAAATGTGGGATGTTATCATCTGTATGTTGAATAAAAAAGTGTAGGTTAGGGTTAAGGGTTAGGGTTAGAGTTTGGGTTAGGGGTTAGAGTTTGGGTTAGGGGTTAGGGTTATATCAAATGTACTCTTTGTAAGTCGCTTTGGATAAAAGCACAATTTGTGCCTTATCCTCGTTGGTCTGGGTGTCACCTCTACCCTGGGGAGTGGAGCGGGGAAAATGTGCAACGTCACGCTTCTTGAGTGGAAAGGAAACGATTATCACGGCTCAGCGCAAACAAGTGGGCCGCCGCACTGAGGACCCTCCTGTCGCGAGCATTTGGCTGGAACCAGTGGCCACATGCGCCTAGTCCGCTCTTCTCGCGAGATTTGAGACGGCGTATATATACATCGTCTCCAGCCTCGGAGCGCCTCCTCTCTCTATTCCTCACGGACGCAGTCGGAGCGCAGCAGCAGCACATGTAGGTCTTTATTTTGTTTTAATTGCATAATTCAATTAACTTATTAATTTGCCTATGCATGGGCGAGCATAGGCAATGTGTTACAATTAGCTCTGTTTCGTTTTTAATTTGTCACAACTGCATGTCTCTTCTTGCACCAACTCCATCAAGTCCATCCTCTTACTATTTTATTATTATATTAATTAGCTTTTCTTTTTAAAATTCAGTCATGGCTGCATGGGTTTGCGCGTCTAAACTACAACTCTAACATGCAGCCGGTGTGCAATATTTAACATTTCTGGATTACAGGCTTATACAGACAGGGAATGTAAAAGAAAGAAAAAAAACATGTTTATTATCTGTATTATATGTATATATCGTATTACATCGGTTTGGCTTCCAATTGGGTAAATTCACCTTGACAAGCCTGAAATAGGATGGTCTGATTCAAGTCATTAAGGTGCTGTGTGTAAGAATAAAACAAATTAATCCGTTCAGGGACTACATGTTGAGGATGTTTAACAGCAAAATGCATTTAAACTCACGCAGTTTTTGTGAGCAGGTTGTGGTTGAAGTTTAAACACAGAGCTGTCCAGACTCTCCTGCTGTTGTGTAGAACAGCTTCTGGGTAAAATATTCCTTCTATATTCTTCAGACAGTCGGCGTCGGTTGTTGCAACCCGTTTAATTATGATGAGCAACTAACATTAGTTTCTGATTCGTCTTTTCGTTCAACCCATGAGATATCAATGCACCTCTCTGAATAATACACTTAGCATATCAGAACCTTTAAAGCACAGAGTTTGAAATACACCGTTGTGTCGAAAACACCTGTTTTTGGGGTTTTTTCTTGCTAGAAGAAGTGAAACTAAACACGGAGCGGATTACATGGCTGTCATTATTGTCTCGTTTTGCCTAAGCCTCATGTTGTATTCGCCATGCAATCCGCAGCTTTTTTCTGTCTGTTGAAAAACCACAGGCCACTCAACATGTCAGGGGCAACAGCGCCCGGATCGACACCCGGCCGGGACTGGTCAGGCAAAGCCGGTGACTGCCAGACATGGACTTCAGGACCTCACCTCTCGACCTACAGAGGTAAAGATAGATCCGTGTAGTGTACACACACACACACACAGCAAGAAACACACACCTCCAAAAGACTCTATATAAAAAATATAGATATATATATAAGATAGATGTGATTCAATTCTCTCTCTCTTCTCTCTCTCTCTCGTCTTCTCTCTC
This sequence comes from Coryphaenoides rupestris, assembly GCA_002895965.2. Taxonomy (NCBI): domain Eukaryota; kingdom Metazoa; phylum Chordata; class Actinopteri; order Gadiformes; family Macrouridae; genus Coryphaenoides; species Coryphaenoides rupestris. The sequence continues at coordinate 6,370 of PIJE02001116.1, read as the reverse complement.
AAAATCTAAATTCCTCTCTCTCTCTCCCTCTCTCTCTCTCTCTTCTCTCTCTTCTCTTCACACCACACACACGCTTCCTGCACCCACTTCTTTTGATCGGCCTCGCTTCAATGGCATTAAAACCCTATTGAATCATAACGTCTCCGGTGTTGCATCTGAAATCCGACACTGATTTTGCACTAAGAAGAACGAACAGCAACATGTGGATTAGTTCACGTTAAGTCGCCAGCTCTGTGACGATCAGCGGACACATATATATAATACCGGTGAGATTCATTATATTTGTTGTTTTGGTAAGTTGTTATCGAGCTCTCTGTGGCCGCAGGCCAAGTACGTGTGTTGTTTTTTCTACCCGCTGGACTTACGTTCCGTGTGTCCACGGCAGATATGCGAGTATCAAGCGACGCCGCCGAGACACTTTCTCGGAAGTCTGGCTGCGAGGGTCATTCGCGGCCGCCGGTTGGACGGTCGCACTCTCTCACTTTTGCATGGTAAACACACACAGCACACACCAGAGCCTCAGCAATACACTACTACGATATACGAAATACTCTTTGTCGCGTACTATTACGAATCCTTTATGCCGCGAGAATTCTTTCTTGAGGTAGGGTCATTAAGTAAGCAGGTGTTGGCACCGGCAGGATTAGGGAGTTGTTTGCCCGAGGATGCTGAAGGTTAGGCTGTGGCATTGAGGTTTCAAAACCAGGACTTCTCAGTTGGGAGTCAAACACCTAGTCACCACAAGATGAAATGGATTGCGATTTATACCCGCGCTTTTAATAATCGCTTTACAGTATTGTCCTAACATTCACCATTCGTAACACCGACGGCGGTGTGCCAAACGCATGCAGGGTAAACAACGCAAACACGTTCAAGGAGCAGTTAGGGTTAGGTGGCGGTCTTGCTCAGGGACCACCTTCGACATAGCAAGGCGGAAGCCCGGGATCGAACCAGCAACCCTTCCCTAATGACCAGACAACGCGCTCTTACTCTGAGCTCACTGCCGCCGAGACTAGATAGCACGTGCAGCTATAATAATAATAATAATGAACAACAACGACACATAACCATGATTATCTCACCCAGGCATTAACCCTCAATCCGTGCGTACTGTCTGGGATATAGAACAAGCCGTGGTGTGTGTCTATGTGTGTGCGTGTGCCACGGCAGGGTCACTATGCCTCGCAGAGCAGGGCGGCCTAGGCTTCCATGACATCCCCTGGTGGCCGACACGCGCCGACATCTCCACGAGATAACGGCATCCTGAAGGAGGACGAGGGCATCGCCTTCAGGTGAGGAGGAGACCCAGGGACCCTGAGCCGTGTGTGTGTGTGTGTGTGTGTGTGTGTGTGTGTGTGTGTGTGTGTGTGTGTGTGTGTGTGTGTGTGTGGTGTGTGTGTGTGTGTGTGTGTGTGTGTGTGTGTGTGTGTGGGCTACAGCAGACCCATGTCTCATCTCTTCAGGCTTAATGATTATTGCTTGTTTGTTGCTGTGTGACCCCTTGACCCCTACCTGCCTCTGGAACCACAAGGAAGATCTTGACTACCTCTTCAAACGTACTACACAAGGGCTTTCCTGTTTTGGCGGGCTGAAGCAAACAGTCGACAATTCACTAACTTGATTGATTGATTGACTTCGATTGATTGACTTTATTGTCCACCTCAGTGGAAATTTGTCCTCGGCTTCTCAGTACAGCAAAAATCCTTACACTACACATAACGGCAACACACCATTAAAAAAACATACACAATATACAACATACAATACATACAAATGGGCAGGTTGCAGGAAATAGGTTAAAACTTGACTGATCATCCATTCATAATTGGTTATTTATTGTTATTTATGTTAGGAGAAGAGAAACGGCAAACATTTGCTGCTTATTGCATCAGGAATACAAATATTTGCTTCCCTTTTCCTCGTTCAAAGCATTATGAGATTAAAATGGTAAAAAAAAGAAATACAATAATATAAAAAAAAAACGGTAGTTGACTGAACAAACAAATCAGTCAGTTCATATCTTCCATCTGTGTTTATATCGGCCGTGTCTGCTAGCTCGAGCACCCGCTTTAATTTCCTGTTCCTGTTGTTGTTGTTGTTGTTGTTTGTTGGTTGGTTGGTTGGTTTTCTCCAGAGGGCTGTTCATCATCGACGGTAACGGCATCCTCCGGCAGATCACCATCAACGACCTGCCGGTGGGCCGCTCGGTGGAGGAGACCCTGCGTCTGGTGCAGGCCTTTCAGTTCACCGACAAGTACGGAGAAGGTAGGCCCGAGTTCTCCCATGATGCAACTGGGGTATTTTTTCCCCCGCATTCGACACCAACTGGGCGGTTTATCACTGCAAACTTTTGTTACTTAAAACCAACAAAATGCAATAACACTGATATATTTTATTTCCCAAAAATGCCTTTGTAATTAGCCATTGACACACTCCTCTTCTGCTTCATTATCTATATGACCGTTTATTTAACTTTATAGTCAATAATGGGCACGTTGCTTTTACACCATCACTGCCACAGTTATGATAGGCAGTGCCTCATGTCTGGGCCATATCTCTCAAAGCTACGGTAGTGCACGATATCCACCACTCTGGGGTCAAAGGATATTCTGTAATCACGGCACGTAATTGTACACTCAAAGAGGTGAGGGTGTGCAGCGTTATTTATAGAGTATGAAGTCTGAGGATCCCTATGTCTACCTATGGTTGCCAGACAACTGCTCTTATAATACCTCCTGAGCTACTACCGCCCCGTGTGGTTTCACACTCGTCGGTTGGATAACCAAATCACGACCACATACACCAATGTGTGGGACGAAACAGTTTATTCACACACACACATACAGTATACTGTGTCAAGCAATTATACATATTTGAAACTAATAAATACTGAAGCAGCTATATGCTAAACAGCGACGCCACAGATCAGTTGTTGACAGGTGTGTCTTTTCAGTGTGCCCCGCCGGCTGGAAACCAGGAAAAGACACCATCAAGCCCGACGTCCAGAAGAGCAAAGACTTCTTCTCCAAACAATGAGAATAACATTACCGCCTCCACAACCACCACCACCACCACCGATGCTGTTGCTGCCACCACCACCGCCAACTCCACCTCCACTAACTCCGCCCCCACCACCACCGACGCCGTCGCCACCGCCGACGCCACCACCAACTCCGCCCCCACCAACGCCGTCGCCACCACCGACGCCGCCATGAACTCCACCTCCACCAACTCCATCTCCACTAACTCCGCCCCCACCACCACCAATACCACCACCACCGCCTCTGCCCCAACCAACTCCCCCACGATCACCACTAACCCCGCCCCCACCAACACCACCAACTCCGCCCCCACCACCACCACCACCAAATCCACCACCAAAAGCACCAGACTGTGTAGCCTACTGTAGGAGATACTGTCCGGACGTTACGTTTCTATATGAAAGCCTATCGTCCAGTCCACCACTGTGCCTGTCGGAGGAGGAGGAGGAGGATGAGGAAGAGGAGTGAAGTTGGAAGACCAAGATATAATCCCTCTCTGTGTGTGTTGTGTGTGGAGCAACCCGTCTCGATGTGTAATGCTGTGGTTATGGATGTTGTCGTCTTGTGAGAATTATCTAGCTGTCGTTGATTGTACCTCATTTCTGTTTTATTGTACAAGGGCCGTCTAAAACTATTAAAAGCAGTGGCTCAGAAGTCAATAATGGGTTTTTTTGTTATTTTTTTTACAGTGGAGTTGTAAATGTTCCTTACATGAATAAAGTTTGTGGCCTGTCATGAACACAAGAAAAAACGAATGGTTATTGTTCCGATAAATTCATATAATTTTACAAAAAATGTTACTCATGATCATGAGCTCCAGATGTGAGTAAAATGAAGATATTGAGTTAATATTTGATTATTATTGTCGCAGCAGTGTTTCATTGTTTTATTACCAGTTCAAAGCATTCCCCTTATAGCCTTATCTGTGAACTTACTGGTCCAAAGGTCTGATTTCCCAGACATAAAATAACCTTTAGGTGTGTGTGTGTCTCTGAGTGTGTGTGCATGTGTGTGCTTGTGTGTGTCTCTGTGTGTGTGTGTGTGTGTGGTTCAAACGTTAGCCTCAGAGCCTACAAGTCGCCATCTTGACGTAAAACCACGTGACGCGGCGAGTGGCGGGAAAGGACGATCGTCAATACAACAAACAGTTGCTGACGCTATTCTATCTCATTTATCATATTTATCTAATTTATATAACATTTAGCACATTTATACTACTGAACCGATGTCTCGATTTAGGTCATTATATTAGCGCCGTAGGTTAGTTGTCGTGTTCCGGTGTTATTTATACTATTTTAAGGTTACATCTTGTCGTTTATTTATTAGCCGAGCTTCCCGCTTAAAAAGAAAAATGGCGGCTGCTAAAATGTGTCAGGGGAAGAAAAAGAGCGAAACAGTTGAGGTAACAATTGTGGTTTTAAGTGTTCATTTATGTTCATTTATCGTTGCTTCTACGTGGCCACCTTTCTCCCAATAATATGTTTCAAAACGTTTCACGGTTTTTAAGTTAAATTGCGCCATCGTGTGGCCACGTGTGTGCTGTGATGACACTGATCAATATTGATCAATACTGATCAATACTTTGCATTAAAATGTCCATTCGAAGTGGGTCGGCTTGTTCGAGAGCGACCTGCGGACCGAGCAGCAGTGCCTGGTGTTCGTCAAGCGGATGATGGTGGTGGCCGTGTCCTCCATCACCTACCTGCGGGGCATCTTCCCGGAGGACGCGTACAGGTCACGCTACCTGGAAGGTGGAGGTCACCCACGTGGAGTTGGACTGCAGCTGTTTTACTGACACTGATCATACATCATAACACATCATAACACATCATACATCATAACACATCATACATCATAACACATCATACATCATAACACATCATAACACATCATACATCATAACACATAATACATCATAACACATCATACATCATAACACATCATACATCATAACAGCATGCACAAAAGTAGGCAAAAAAGATAGAATAACAAGAGAATACATTCATATATATACTGTATATCAGATGAGATAAGAACTTTATAGCTTTTTTCTATGCAGATTTGTGCATCAAGGTTTTGCGAGAGGACTGTAAAACTCCAGGCGCCTGCAAAGTGGTCAAATGGTCAGTAATAAATGAAGTACAGGGGATTATTAATTTACACACACACAGTTTCTTTTGGTGCACTTGCTGGGATAGAAATATAAACTAATATGTGGTTTGTTTTTGTAGGATAATGGGCTGTTTTGATGCGCTGGAGAAGCGATATGTAAGTCAAAGAAGCATATTCTACACATTGTTGTGTCATAAAATCTATATCTGGGGACATGCTGGTCATTTAAGTTACAGTATTTCTATTCTATTTCTATGCACAGCTTCAAATGGTTTTCATTGGGGTGAGTATTGAATGAAAGAATGAAAGATGATTTTCAGATTGACTTTATCGTATTATGTCAATAATTTGTTTACTAAAATGAATGTCTACTCACATTAAAGGTTCACACCAACCCAGAGGACCCGAATGTAAGTTGAAAAGAAGTGACTCGCTAACTGACTAAACACTGTCCAATATGCTAATTTAGAAAGAGATAATATTTATGAATCTCTTGTCTCCTCTGGTAGTGCATCGTTGAGTCCTACCAGTTCAAATTCAAGTACACAGATAATGGTCCGCAGATGGATATTCTCAGGTAAACATATTTTTACAGATAACCTAAGGTTGATCACCTGGCCCACCGCAAAGTTAATCTTTTGATGTTACAGCCTGGTGACATCATGTCCCCATTAAAACATGAGGGTAGATACCTCCTCATAAAGACTTTTTATATGTATGTAAATCTGTGCATGAGCTACCATTGCATTTCGCTTGCGTCTAAGCAGAGCGTTGAACTCCATTACCCACACTGCAACAGGAACGAGAACGTGGAAATGCAGGTGAGCATGGATGACACCAAGAAGGCCTCGGTGCTGCTCATCAGGAAGCTATTCCTGCTCATGCAGAACCTGGGGGCGCTGCCCAACAATGTCAACCTCACCATGAAGCTCTACTACTATGATGACAGTAAGGTGGACACACTAGGAGGAGAGGAAGATGGGACTTATACACAAACTCTACCTCCTTACTTTATCTCTCAGTAAGACAGGACTAACACATTATGATGCCGACAAGTCGATATCTTCATGTCATGACAAAACAATAAGGGGCGGCAGTAGCTCAGGAGGTAAGAGCGGTTGTCTGGTAACCGGAAGGTTGCTGGTGCGATCCCCAGGCTCCGCCTAGCTAAGTGTCGAGGTGTCCCTGAGCAAGACACCACCTAACCCTAACTGCTC